>JAOXYA010004232.1:0-14430 GCA_028565675.1 Sorex palustris | reverse complement strand
CATTGAGGTTTCTCGGGAATTCAAGATGCCGCTCTGTTTAACGTTCATTGATTTAAAGAAGGCCTTTGATTCTGTTGTTTAAATTTAGGCATCAGAATATCACTGTATCACTGTCATCCAGTTGATCATCAATTTGCTCTAGCAGGTACCAGTAACATCTCCATTTGTCCCAGCCCTGAGGTTTTAGTAGCCTCTCTTCACTTGTCTTTCCCGATGCTACCATACTGGAGGCTCTTTTGGGTCAGGGGAATGAGACCTGTTATTGTTACTGTTTTTGGCATGTCAAATACATCACGGATAGCTTGCCAGGCTCTGCATAGCAGAGGCAGGATACTCTCGGTAACTTGCTAAGCTCTTCGAGAGAGATGGAGGCTTTTGGGCTGCCTCTAATCATTTTTACCGGTGTTCCCAGTCTACCAGATGTAAGTTTTCGGTCAACAGGCTTGTTGTAATGATCTGCACGCTTACAAGCACGCACCTGCTTGCATCTTCTGGGCAGCACCTGTGACATCTGTGGTCTCAGGTTGAGCTCCTTGAGATCGATGGAGTGTGCCCAGAGGTAGTCGAGCAGCTAGCGGAGCAGGACCCCATTGTAATAAACAACACTGTAATAGTAATGTTTTAGGCACACAATAATGTCACACAGCTCCCACCACCAGAGTATTAGCATCCCTCCACTGTAGAGCACCTCTTACACACTCCCACCCCCACCACAGAGCAAACTCTGCTCTATAGGTGGACTCTTAGGGTATGTGGTCACTGGGCATTATTTGATCCTTTAATATGTTTCTTTATCCTCCATGCAAGTGAGATTATTTTGAATCTGTCCTCCCTTTGCCTCACTTCACTTAACATAAAAACCTCCAAGTCCATCAAAGTTTCACCCAACTGCAGGATTTCATCTTTTTTCAGAGCTGTGTAGTATTTCACTGTGTTTATAGGGCATGATGCTTTTATCTGCTCATCTGAAATTGGGCATTTTAGAGTTTGGGGTTTTTCCCCCAAATCCTAGCTATTGTGAACATTACGGTGATGAACACAGGAATTCAAATACCTTTAGAATTAATGGTTTTGTGCTCTTGGGGTAAAAGTGTAATTTTCTGCATTGCTTAATTCCCAACCAGAATAGTCCTCTGGATATAAAAATCTGAATGACAGATTTCCCATCAAAGGAGCCAGAGGTATCCCTTCATCTTTTCTGCTTCTGACTAAACGAATCTAATCCAGGGCCCCTGTATTGTGTGGTGCAAAGGAAAAAATAGGGAGATTCCTATGAACAAGAGAACTACATGATAACTCAAGAGTAAGCAGAAAGTAGTGGGGTTGGAACATACACACACATACACACACACAGTTGTTGACTGTGATCCCCTTATTAGAAATATCACAGCAACCTGCACCACAGTGACCCAAGTTGGCAGGACAGGTAACACATTGTGTACTCTGGAAGTGAATCTAGGAGACTGAGTGATTCACTCACCCCACATGTGTACTGAGTTTAGCTGTTCAGCTGTAGCAGGACTTCTGCAATCACAGAGAAGTGAGGATAGACTACTGTGGACTAAAGAACTAAAGAATAACAGGGTCCCAGGGGAGGAGGTCAATCTGGTCTAGATGGCCTCGCTTTACCCTTTCAATCCTGCCTAGATTCTTTAAATTGTCTCATCTCAGAATTGGTTACCAGTAGTCCTGAAAGCCCCTTTCAACTTTCTTGTTGGAATTTGTATGCAGTCATATGACCTATCCTTGAATCTGACAAAAACAGGGGAAATGCTGAGAAACTAAGACGCAGATAGACTGTATGGTGGTCAAGAAGGGAAACTGTTACTCATTCAGTTGAGTTTAAAAACCATCTTTGGAGGCTGGAGCAATAGCACAGCAGGTAGGACGTTTGTCTTGCACGCAGCCAACCTGGGTTCAATTCCCAGCATCCCATATGGCCCCCCGAGCATACACCGGCCAGGAGTAATTCCTGAGTGCATGAACCAGGAGTAACCCCTGTGCATCGCCGGGTGTGACCCAAAAAGCAAAGATAAAATAAAATAAAATAAAAACCATCTTTGTTGGTCTGAAACCCCAGAAACCCTCCCTGAAGTCCCTGAGCTATTGACTTCTGACAGCTGTGTGTTTGTCTCTCACATATGTCTCAGAAATGACACTATGATTGTTGGTGTTACTTTACTGAAGACTTGCCTAGTGGTTGTATTTGGAACAAGACTTGGAAATAGGTGGTCTCAAATGCAGATCTGCCAAAGTATGAAATCTTTCTCCCTACCAGCTTGTTCCACACTCATTAACATTGTTACATGAGTAATAAATGGTGTTTCTTAGACCGCTTGTTGCCAATGTGGTGGGGGCTGAAGGAAATTGAGCCCAGGACTCCTGCATGTAAGGCATCATGGCTGTTCCACTGAGTCACATACCTCATTCAATATGTCAAATTGAAAGTTTCTCATAACACTCCTTCCACTGGAATTCCTCACAGTTTTGAAACATATTTTTTTTTTGTTTGGGGGCCACACCGAACAGTGGTCAGGGCTTATTCCTGGCTCTATGCTAAGGGATCACTCCTGGCAAGAGAGATCAGGGGATATATGGAGCGTCGGGGTTCAAAATCTGGGTTTGCAGTGTTGAAGGCAAGCCTGTGGTACTATTGCTCCAGCCCTTGACAACTTGGTACTATTATTTTATGTATGCATTTACATAAATTTGTGGTCACCTCTGGAAACAAGCCCATAGCCAAGTCTCCAAAACCTGTACTTATTCCCTTAATCTTAAAAAACAAACAAACAAACAAAACAAAAAAAAATGGTCTTTCTGGTGTAGTTCATTTAAGGATATTGAGCTGGATGTTGTTTTGGCACATCCAGGTAAGCCCTGCAAGCATTCATGGGTTCCTTACAAGAGGAAGGAAGCAGGATATTTTAGCCAGTGAATTAGAGGCAGAGACAGATATGAAGATGTTAGCATTGCAGACTCAGGTGATGTGACCGCATGCGGCAGAGAGCCAGCAGCGACCAGAAATTGGAAATAGTAGGAAAGAGATTTTCAACAGATCACAGCACTGCCTCTACAGAGCATGTTTGACCAGGATTCTGACTTCAGACTACTAGACCTTCAGCACAGTCAACGAACACAATTCTACTCTTTTAAGCCATCAACTTTGCGCTAATTTGCCAAAGCAGTCATAAAAAACTTGAACTTAAAGCTCAAGGCCTAAAATGAAAAACAAGTTTTCTACCAACCCCTCTCAATAGGCAAGTATTTAAAATCTTACTGTAGCTTCTTCTGAAAATTTTCTGCTTATTCCTAACCAACTCACGAAGATAAATCTGTATTTTTCCAATTATTTTTATTTGATGCACCGTTATTCACAATACAGTATTTATAATACTGTTAATATTTTGGTTTTGGGCAAATAACATCCCAAGACCACACAATCCACCAGGCTCCTGCTTCCCTTCATTCTTCCCATCCTCCAGCCCCTATTGTAGGTTAAGTTAATTTCCTGTTTCCTCATTTCAATGTCATTTGTTGTCCCCCCACCAAAAAAGTGGAGGATTCCTCCTAAATACATGGATTCACAAATATATTTTATGTTCTCCACTTTCAAAATAACTATACAACGTCAGCATTCTATTACCTCATTGCCATGATGCTATTGATATAAATTGTACTTAGTTATTCCATGTGGCGTGTACTATTTCCAGTTCCTTCTGAACAGCCTTTTGCTTCTCCTGGAAGAAATAATTGGCTCAAGTTTTTATTCGCCCACTGCTTAGGTACATACCTTTGCAAATGCATCCCAAAACTCTACCAGAAATCAAAAAAATCTCTCAATATACTGCAACACAGCACCGTCGTTATGTAACGGTTCTCCCATTGTTCATTGATTTGTTCGAGTGGGCACCAGTAACGTCCCACAACAAATTGTGAGATTTTTTTACTGTTTTTGGCATATCGAATATATCACTGGTAGCTTGCCAGGCTTTGCCAAGTGGGCAAGATACTCTCAGTAGTTTGCCATGCTCTCCAAAAGGGGTGGAGGGATTGAACACCGGTCAGCTGAGTGCAAGGCGAACGCCCTACCCGCTGTACTATTGCTCCAGCCCACACATGAAATAATCTAACATTTTTATCTTTTATCCTCTGCTTTGGAAACCTCCTTCCTATATTTTCGACATCTTCTAATTACAATAAGACATAGTTGATTTGAAAGCTTCAAAATCTGGAGCTTTGCTGTTACCCTTGAACTTGGTTCCCCTATCTCCTGTTGGCAGTCTCTTTGGTGTATCCCATCAGAATATAGCATCAGGGCCAGAGAGACAATACAGCAGGTACAGCATTTGTGTTGCTCATGGTAACTAGGGTTCAATCCCAGGGTACCACATATGGTCTCTTGAGCACCAGTAGGTATGAGCAATTCCTTAGCCCAGAGCTAGGAGTAAGTCTCACGCACCCACTGAGTGTAGCTCCCAAAACAAAAATAAATAAATAAATAAATAAATAAGCATCATGATAAGTGCCATGAAAATGATACTGCATTCTTTGTCTTGGCCAAATAGAGAGAAATTTAGAAAAATCATTTCCCCTAGGAGTTTGGAGGCATTTATAAAATTGCTCTTGATAATTTTAATGCAAACATGAGTTCTGATTTTATGAATCTTGTTTTACTTTCTGACACCTTTTAGGATATTCATTTTATCCCTTTTATACTAATCACAAAGTGAGTCTTTTAAATCTGGAAATTATAGTCTTCACGTAGGAAAAATTTTTCTTACTAATTATTTATAGTTTTCTTTAGCACACTTTATGTTTGAGAAAATTTCTGGCTTTGACATTTGAAAAAAATTCCTACAATGTTATTTATTCCCTATATTATTCTATAACCTAATTTTTTATTCCATTCCCTTGATTGTTTTTCTAAGTTTGATCCATTCTGCCAAAATTTGTATTTAGCCTCAAATGGTTTTGATTTCAAGAGAAATTTTTTTCTATCTTAAATATTTTTAAAAGACTGTGGATATGTTATCATTGTGAGAATATATATTAGATGGTTTCCCTATTCATTTTGTATTGCTTCTATTTTCTTAGTTTCTTTTGTATATTTTTAACTTGGAGGTTTTATTTCAATATTCTATTACCTGGAACTCTTTCACATTTAAAATGAATCATTTTAGAGAAAGTTATCTTAGTACCTTAACTATACTTGTCCAGAGGTGGGCTTCCATTAAGATGGTCCTGCAGATGTTAAAGCACTTTGCTAAGGGAAACTTAACTGTCAGTATATTTTAAAGTCTTCCCTCTTGAAAATCAACTTGTCTCTGCTACAATATCCCATTATAAAGCCTAGATTATTTCTATTCTTTAATTCCAACTTTTTTGTACAACCATTTGCATCTCCTCCTCTGCCCAAGCTGTGCATGGTATTCTTAAATTCTGATTTCCTTTGGTACACTATTTCTCCAAAGAGAAAACTTCCAGTCTTGCTGAGTGGGTGAGAGAGAATTATATGATTGCCTAAAACTGATGATTAAATCTAGAGTTCAACCAGTCCTTTACTTGACAGCCTCTATCATAAATATCCTTTTAAAGATACCTATTGCCTTTCTATACAGATTATGTAAAGAAAATTTTATTTTATGACACATTCAGAAACCTATGAACATTTTATTTTGGCTTTTTCCCCCTACTATGTAAAGTTGAATTTTACTTACTCATTTTGTTTTCTAGAATACCAAGTTTTCTTATTTTAAAGTATTTATATTTATAAGAACATGCTTTTTAGAAAAAATTCTAAGGGCCATAGAAATAGTATGGGGAGCTTGCTTTACATGCAGCTGACCCTTGATCAATCCCTGGCACCATATCTGTTTTCCTGAGTTTTGCCAGCATTGATCTCTTAGTACAGAGCCAGGAGTAATCCCTGAACTTTGACATTTATAGCCTCAAATCAAACAAACAAACAAACTATTGTAACGCTCATGTTAATAGGGCCATGGTTTAGAGCTAAGTTACACCAAAATTCTATCATCCACCTTTTGTAAAAATCTATCTCCTCCTTTCCTCTCTTCTTCTAATCTAGAGGCGAAGATTTCCTTCTCAGAATTAGTGGTCCTAAAATTTCTCTCCAAGTCTTTTTCTTGGTTTCCTACTAGATAAGGAGCAAAAAAATCCTATCTACCAGGCACATGTATCCCTGCCGCTTGCACCAACCATCTCCAACTCTTTCTTCTAACATATATAGTCTATTTTGATCAAAGGAATTCCTTTCCCTCAAATTTTAAGAAACTACTTGATTATCTTAGGAAAATATACCATTTTGGTTTCCCATTGGTCTAAGTCACGGTCCTCCCGTTGTTCATAGATTTGCTTGAGCGGACCCAGTAACATTGTGAGACTTGTTACTGTGTTTGGCATATAGTATACATCACGGGCAGCTTGCCAGGCTCTGTCGTGCGGGCGAGATACTCTCGGTAGCTTGCCAGGCTCTCCGAGAGGGGCGAAGGACTCGAACTCAGGTCGGCCATGTTGGCTGCATGTAAGGCAAAAGCCCTACCTGCTGTGGTCTAAGTAAGTAAGTAAGTAAGTAGTTATATTTCAGAAATCTCTGGTTAGACCCATTACCAAACACATATTCATTTTTAACATGTTACCCATTGTAGGCTTTGGCTTTCTGCCTTTTACCTCAGTTTTCTTAAATGAGGGGGAAAAAAAGCATAATAAATAGTCTGAGTCAAGTGGTGAGGAGGTGGGGAGGGGAAGGATGCTCTTTAGTCCCAGATACCTTAGGTATCTGGGATACCCTTAAGTCAGCTGCATCTCTCTTTAATATTATATTCAATATTCTATAAAAAATAAATCCTCAGGTCTTTCTGGCTTTTTATGAAATCAGTCCTTAACCATTTTTTCTTAAGCCATAGACTCTTCTAAATTCTACTCTTCACAGAAATTACTTCAACTGCCTCTTTCCTATTTCATGAGGGTTGCTTCACTATTTTAGTTTTTTAAAAGTGCTACTTGCTTCTTGCAGTAGGTTAAATAATGCCTCCTAAAAATAACCACATCCACATCTCCAAACCTGTGGGTATGTTGCCTTCTATGGCAATAACTTTGCAGATGTGATTGAGACTTGTGTAAAGGAAAGAAATTATCTCTAATTATCCAGATGGATTCCATGTAATCCCAAGATTCTTCAAAGAGAGAGGGCAGAGGACCAGAGTCAAAAGTGGAGATGAATGATGGAAGGAAAGTTTAGAGTGATGAGAGGAAGGGGACATGAGTCCATTAATTCTGACAGCATACAGAAGTTGCAAGACTCCCTTTGAGTTCCAGTTTCTAGAACTGTCAACCATAAGATAACACATGTAAGATACCCACAAAATAAATACACATGTGTTATTTAAAGCCACAAAGTTTTGGTACTAGATTATTGCATCAATAGGAAATGGAATATTGGGTCTGTCTGTCCAAATAATTTCCCCAATTTTCTGTATAGCTGATCTTGACTGTAATTCATGAACAAGAAGCTCTGAACCCGGGTCGGCCATGTTGGCTGCGTGCAAGGCAAACGCCCTACCGCTGTGCTATCGCAGCCGGCCAAGCTTACAGAATGGATAGAAAAAAATAAATCACATAAAAATAAAGGACACTTATGGAATTTAATGATTGCTAGCATTAGTTATTCATTGGACTTTGAGATTAAGTCTAGAGACATATTTATGTATATGAAGAGGAATTAGATTGGCAGCTTGTTGATGACGATGGTGGGAATCTTGATGAAAACACCATTCACCTTCTTTCTTAGCTGTAAAACAGAAGCTAAAGTCCTGGACAACCATAAAAGTGATTCCCTGACCACAGAGTTAGAAGTAAATGCTGAGCATCAGAGGATGTCATCCTCCACTCCCACCACCCTAAATAAAGAACAACAAAGAAAACAAAAACAAACCCAATCTAAGGAAAACAAACAAAACCAAATAAATCAAAAGCTAAAGGACACAACCTGCAGATTTTCACTCAGCTAAATTTCTGGAAGCTCTAAGGGTAGTCCTTTGTCATTTTCTACCTCGACATTTAGCAGTTTTATTATGGACTATTCTCAACCTGTAGGCTGTCTGATTCAGGAAATAAAGATTGCTGTCTTTTGATCTCCGATATATTTTTTTTAGAATTATATGCAATTATTCTAAAAGAAGAAACTAAAGAATGTCCTGGAATTCATTTTAAGAATATTACTACTCACATAGTACATCTATCAAGTAATTTAGAACAAAATATTTTATGGGGTTACTAATTATATTACAGAATATTATATTTTTGAGCTTGTGTTAAAATATCCTCAGAAAGAATCATAATTCTCAGATTAATACACTTATATATTTGAAAAAAATAGAAAGGTTCTCCTTGAAATATTGCAATTAGTGCTTCGCTTTGCTATAGAATAATACTTTCTTTTATTCCAGTTATTTTGAGAAACATGATTTAAAGTGCTCTGTACAGACTCTTATTATAACTTTGAACTTTGACAGTGATATTTTATATCAATAGACAAATTTGTTGAGAAGCACCAAGTACAATATTTCTAACACTGCTAGAGTTAAATACTTTTGGCTATAATCAATAACTAGCATGTGCATAAAAGTACAGTTGCCTTAACAGAAGAAAGTTTGTGAAAAGTTAAAGAAAAAAATCACAATCAGCTATTTAATTGGAGTCCTCCAAGAAGAAAAACTATTGTGTGTTTATGTCAAAGTGATGGTAGAGGCTATTAAAACAGAATAATTGGCAAAGAAAAGGCCCCATTTCAAATGCCCTCAGAAAACTTACAAGATATGAAACAGAGTTTATTTCCTGAATATCAATTGGACTTGGCTTCCTAGCTTAAACATAATAGATATGGGCCCAAGAGATATTACACATAAGTTAAGGTGCTCGCCAGTGAGCACTTATGCAGTCCAGTGAGCACTACCAGGAATGATCCTTGAGCACAGACCAGAAGTAAGACATGAGCACAGATGGGTATGAACCAACTATCTAGACCCCTCTCCCCAAAAAAGATAGCAGATATGCTAATGAAAAGCCAATCAAAGAGTTGCTATCCTTAGGAAGAATTTAGTATGATTTAGCCAAGGTGTCACCGGAACAGTCAAAATTTTGAGCTCGTCGCCAAACTCCAACATTAGATCTTCATGTTATGATTCCCTAAATTTCTTTAAGAAATTAAATAATAATTGTTTAATCACCTCTATGTATGTCTGATTTCCATGATTGTAGGCTGGGAATGTATAAACTTCCTGCTTGTTAGGAAAAAAATTGAGAACATAGTTGTATGTTAATGTTATTGTCACTAAAGAAGACTTATTTGGAGCCTAATGCCAAAAAAGGTTTAAGGTTGACTAAAGGGTATTCACTAATCAATTAATGTCAGTTCGAAGTACTAAAAAGTACACTATATATCCAATAGAAGTGGGTGTTTTTTATTGCAAAGCCTGGAAAATAGCTATTTTAGGACAAGATCCTAAAAAGACCGTACTAAAATAATCTACATTTCCTGAGATATCTTATATTTGTTGTACTTAGAAACAAATTATCATTTTAACTATTATTTTTCATCAAATTTGTAGTTTATATATTTTGAATCTTCCCGGCCTAACATCAATATGCCTCATAATATTAAGGTGTACACTTTCTTAAAGAAGCCATTCTTTGATGAAAATTTATTCAACAGTCATTTAATGAACAGCCATTCAACAGTAATTGAACAAATGAGAGGTTTTTTTATAATATAGGGTATTATTTTGAAATTAAAATCAAAGGAAACAAATATATTATTCATGTTATTCACTGTTTTTTATGATAGCCTATTAGATGTATGTCTGAAAACAAATATGATATAATCATTCTTTCCAAACCCCATTTGATTCTGAATTTATTCTTGCCATCTTCTTTAAACACAATCTCTGTCCTGCAACCTGTTTGTACTTTTGGTAAATTTAGTACCTATCAGACTCTTTTTGAAAGGCAAGAAATTAATCTCTGTACATTTCCTCTGAGCACTTAGTCATAAATTAGTTTGTATGAGAGGTAGGCAGCTAGTAGAATTATCCAAGAGTTTATCTAATATGATCCCTAAAATAGCAATCTGACAAGGCAAAAAGTTTGATGTACAAATTCTGTGATCACTTTCCACACACTCGGACGAGTCTCACACATGAAGGAACGAGCAGAGAAACCCAGGTGAGTGGCTCCCGGGGTTGAGATCTCTAAGCATGCATGGATTGGGATTGGGCCTCCTCCACCCAGGTCTCCCATTTTCCAGTAGCTAGGCAGTTACACCCACAAACTGCCCCTGGCGCCATGTAATCCCATCAACGGCCAAGATGGTTTGAATTCAATGTTAAGACTTAATTACCCCAAAAGTAATTTAATTAATATTATTCACCCCAATTAGTGTTATCACAGAAAAGTTCACTTAGCTATGATTAATATCCTTCCATTTTAACTAATCTCTGGACCCAGGTCTCATTCCTTAACTTTTACGGGAGTTGAGAAGAATAGAAAACCACTATCGGAGGCTGGAGAAATAGCACAGCGGGTAGAGCGTTTGCCTTGCACACAGCCGACCCAGGTTCGATTCCCAGCATCCCATATGGTCCCCTGAGCACCGCCAGGAGTAACTCCTGAGTGTACAGCCAGGAGTGACCCCCCCAGGTGTGACCCAAAAAGAAAAAAAAAAAGACCACTATCAAGCTAGGAAAACTCATTCAGTTTGAATCTTATCATTATAGTTGGTAGGATTCTAAGGAAAGTAGGGTACCATGGATGACCGAGAAACCAGAAATATGGGCACATAATAGGAACCCTGATAGAAATTTTCCAATTTTTCCAAAATTTAATAAATTTTCCAATTCATTAAATTTTACTATTTTTACCATTGTCCCACAATGCAAAGAGAAGCAACAAAGAAACAAAACAATATTTGTGAAGAAATGTTTTAGGCCTAAACTGGGAGGCAAAACTCAAATTGTTCATTGTGCACCTCAATTATTCCTAGCTTCCTTTTTTAGACATAGCTATAAACCAATTTTAAAAGTGTGTTAAATTTGGGGAGGAAACCATATACCATTAGGTATACACTATAAAGTGCCTACTAGTCTGTAAATCAAGACACAGAAAAAAGTTGAGTTTATTTTCTTCCTCTAGGAGAGCTTCAATATGTTGTAACTTCCTTAAGACATGAACTTATGAGTAAAAGTCTATGAAGGGAATTTTAGAATTGGAGCTGGGTCAGCAAGCATTCAATTGAAACCCAACCATTTAGCATTTATGCTACTTACCAAATGTGATAGGCTCATAAAGAGTGATTTAATGTGGTTCATCTCAAGCAATTGTACTTTTATCCATTGTCTAACAAATATCCATTTAGAAGAGAAGGGGGCTTTCCACTTTATTAGCAGCAAAGCAATATGATGCTGAGCTAAGAAGCAGAGTAATACAGATTAGATAAAGCGCCACCTTGCCAGAATAGCAAATAGAAAACCTGTTAGTTTGTTTAAATTGTTATGCATACAGCAAATGTCAAACGGGTTGTGTTCAGAATGGAATGGACATGGAAAACATGGGGTTAGATACCAGGAAAATAGAAAAGGAGGAGAAAAGAAAGAGGGAAGAGAAGAAAGGTAAGAAAGGATGATGTATAGAGTGGCAATCAAATGAAAAACTTCAGTAGTAATATCAAGAGAGGGAAACTTTTTTTTTATTGGTGAAATACCATGAGGTACAGTTGTAGATCCACAAATTTTTGTGCTTGGGACTCGACTATACAATGATCAAACACCCATCAAGAGGGAAACTTTTTAATTATCACACTTGGTTCATATATCGTTATGTTTCAAGTACCGTGAAATATTCATGAACTATGTTCTAAGTCCAAATCATTTTTATCAACACGTGTCTTTATTACTTTAATGGTATAATAAAATAAAAATTATAGAGGTAGTCATGTAAAAACCATTATTTCCAGACTATAGCCAACAGTCATACACTCCTCATTGTGAATCAAGAGCTTTTCCTTGAGACTGCCTTTTTTAAAAATCATTTGAGAACAAATGCAGCTCAGAATGTCTATGAGCACCTAGAAGATACAAGTAAAAGATAGATTGCTAATTGTGCTAAGTCCCCGTACTTCTTTTCACCATGACTTCTTTTATGCTCATTATTCTAGGAAGCATGGAATGTGAGAGTTGATAATAAGAAGAAAATAATCCCAGGCTCTTCCAGGAGCTTTGTATTATAGTCTCTGGATCTTGACCTTTGATGGGATTTCATGGCCCCCAGAGCAGTTTGTGGGTGTAACTACCTACTGGAAAATGGGAGATCTGCTGGAGGAGGCCCAGTCCCAATCCACGCAGGCTTGGAGATCTCAACCCCGTGACCCATGCACCTGAGTTCCTCTTCCAGTTCCTTCATGCATGTGGCTCATCTGAGTGTGTGGAGAGTGACCTTAAGCATGGCATGTGTGTGTATCTTATTTTATTCTGAAAAAATAAGTCTCAAAGTCATTAAATTATTTGTCACATATAAGTCTTGTGAAATAAAAAATTAAATAACCAACTTTTTCCTGTATTCCTATAGTATTAAGTGCATTATAGACACCTAGATAATAACTGTGGCAAAGTAAACTACTATTTTTGCTTATTTTCACAATACAAAACCCTTAAAATCCTATTAACATGTTTTCCTAATTCATATTTCTATCTCCTGAGATTGATTTAGAGACAATAGCTGATAAATTAGTCTTGGAAATTGTGCCTTCTAATTGTTTAGAATTTTATAATGTATTCTGTGTTGGCATATAATTACCCCTCATCTAAAATTGATGATATGGACTCACAATGACTCTCAGAAGAGAGCAACATGCTCCAGAGATAAATTCCTGGGCTGATTTCACTTGAACACCTAAGAGGGGGACAATCATTGTCCCTCTACCTGCTCCAAGTGAATATCAGCAGCTGCAAACCTCCATAACCCAATTGCCACCATGCTCAAGGCCAACCTTCACAAGTTCCTCCTGAGCCCCCCGCACATGATAATGAATCTGCTGAAAAACCCAGATATGCAGGACCTGTGACTGAAAACTCCAGGCTTTACAGAGTCAGGAACAGACCTCCTTCTCCCATCTTCCTGCCTTCCTGGTTTACTGGCAATCACACCCAAGAACTGCCTCTGGGCATCATTTAAACTTGTTAATGGCCTTAATCCAGAGACTCACAACTGAATCTCAGAAGAGAACAGCATGCTTTAGAGATGTCTCTGGACCCTAATTATTTAAAATTTTAGGATTTCAGGAGGAATTGGCTGCTTTCAGGGCCACACAACATCTCTTACTATTCATAACAAGCAATCCAAAATAAATTGTTTAGCATCTGCCTACAGATCAGGCATGAGTGGTAGTGGGAAAATTTGAAATAATGGTGGTGAAAAGGTGTAATGGTGGTGGAACTGGTGTTGAAATATCGAATGTACACAATTATCATGAACAACTTTATGAAAAATAAAAGTGAAAAACTTTTAAAAAATAAATTAAATTAAATTGCTGGTATAATAAATTGACTTTTTAAATTCTTTTTCTAAAATCTTTAAATATATGTCACATGAAGCAAAGAAGCAAAGAAGAATTTTCTGAAACAACTTGACCTCTTATAAAGTGGGGTGCTCTGGCAACACCAGGCCTCCATTCTTGCTTGAGAGGAATGAAGTCTTTTAACCGGAACAAGTCCTTTCTGGTTGTCTCCATCCCAGCCTTCCCTTGGTCATTCATCGAGGTCACTGACCAATCTCTGTGGGGATACAATACTGCCAGCAGATCAACCTGTACCTGAGGGGCGAGTGCATCAGCAGCCTGAGGATGGCTTCAGGCTTCCTGACACCGCAAAATTGCCACTGTGCCTTTGGCCCAATCCCAACAACTCAGTGCCAAGTTTACCAAGAAATTAAGCCAAAAGGTGGTGGTACCAGTGTTCAAACCCAAGGGCTCACCCAGGTGGACCCCACGGGTGGCTCACACGAGTCAGGAGATGAAAAGGACAGTCACCTTCTCCCACTCCACCTCTGCCACTCAGGACCCACTGGGAAGACTAGGACCAGTAAAGTCTGCGATGAGTATCTGCTCAGCACCGGCTTGAGCTCCACCAGCCCCACAAGGTGGCCATCAAGCTACACCTGAAGTCTGCTTGGTCTTCTTGGCATGGGAGTTGATCCCCCTTCACCCAATGTCTCAGAGAGCCATGGACTCAGAATGGAACGAGGATTTGCTCTTTCCTACTTTGGACAAACTGGCAGGCTACATTCGGTAGCCTGCCCACACAGCAGAGTCTGGCAAACTCCCCGTGGCGTACCCAATATGCCAAATACCAGTAACAATGATGG
>JAOXYA010004158.1:0-14433 GCA_028565675.1 Sorex palustris | reverse complement strand
CTCTTTCCCCCCCCCCCCCCCCCCCCCCCCCCCCCCCGCAATACCACAAGGCTGAGCACAAACCTGGGGCGTTGGAAGCTGCCCAGCCTTCTGCGGGACCAGAACTTTGATGTCTTGGTTCCACCTTCCTTGATTTCTGCCTGACTTCTCTTCTTGGATGGGAAGTTCCAAGCCGAGAACCTCAGATCTCCTGCCCAGAGGCCATGGCCCCCGCCTGCTCTGTGTGTAGTGTGTGTGTGTGTGTCTGTCTGTCTGTGTGTGTATGTGTGCAAGCGCTGGAGGGGGCACTTTCTCCCTGTTGTGACTGAGCCCTTTGGGGCAGATCTGTGAGAAAGATGCGGGGGCTGGTGGTCTTCAGTGCCCCGTGGCAGTCATGGTGCCATTGTGGGGGCAGTTGTTGAAACCCCTGCACCGCCCCCACTCCCAGCCTCAGCTCTTTGTCCTAGTCCAACATGAGGTTCCCTTGGAGTTCACCCCAGTTAACCAGACCTGAGCCCCACTCCGTCCCTGCACCGCTGCCGGGTGGAACTTGTGGACACAGAGTTCAAGGGAGTCCTCAGTCCAGGCAGGGTCCCCTGCCCCTTCCCAAGGTGCTTAGCTAAGTCCAGTTCACATCGATGGGCATATCGGGATGGGACAGGAGTCTCTGTGGTGCCAGGTCTGACTTTGGGTGACAGAATGTGTTGGAATATGCTAGAAGAGGATGTGGGGTGTGGGGTGTGTCCCTCAAGGTGCTGGGCTGACCGCTTTGAGGAACAGTTGGTTTGGTGGGGAGATCTGGCCCCGCAGGTTGGGGTGCTGGTTCAGTGGGACTCGTAAATCCCAAAGTAAACAAACAATTCCATGGGAGATCGTGTGTGAAATAAAATTAGTTGGGTATGACTAACACAGACTCCTGACTCTCAGTCACAGGGAGTAACCTACTCTCGTCCATCACGGCGCTACATGGGTCTCTCTAAGAGTGATCCCCGAGCACAGTCAGGAGTGACCCCTGAGCACAGATCCAGAAGTCAGCCCTGAGCACCACCAGGTGTGGTCCTGCTCTTCTTTCCCCACCTGGGACAGACAGTGACTAATTTAGAGGTACTGAATGCCCGGTATTGGAATTTAGGGTCCAGGGGACGTCACAGACATGGGATGTCACCCCTGGGTCACTCAGCAACCATCCATCCCTGGCGTCACTTGCTCACCATCTGGACACTAGGACACTTTGTACCCAGGGCAGGAGGACTGGCGACAGCCAGGGCGGGGCGGGGGACAGATGTGGCTCCAGCACCGACAGCCCATGGTACTCCCTGTGCCCCAGCCATGCTCTGCAGACCGGCTGAAGCACCCAGTAGGGCAGCCTCGCCATGGAGGACTTTGAGGGATCTTAGTGGGGGGTCTCTCCTCACCCCTGCCACACAGCCTTTTCTGTTCTGAGTACGGCTCTGTTTGTTTCGCGGGGGCAGACCGGGCCGTGCTCAGGGGTGTAGGAGCCTGGAGGTCTGGGGGTCCAACCAGAGCACCTAGCAGGTGAGGCCGGACTTGGTCCTGAGAGCGTCTCCCCAGCCTTGGTGTTTGTTAGGCCGGACTTCCAGCTCCTCTGCCAGCCATCCTGTGAGCCCATCACCGTTACTTCTCCTGCCCAAGTAGTGTTCAGTGAGCAGTGCTCACTTCTGCCAGTTTCTAGCCTACAGGGCGGACAGTTCAGCGCTAGGCCCTGTGGATGCAGGGGACGCACATGGGGAATGGACCCGGTCAGCTGTATGCTGCCCACACTTGGCCCATTGTATCTTTCTGCCCCTATCCCCCAATTTGTTTTTTCAAATTAGTTTTCTTTTCTTTTCTTTTCTTTTCTTTTCTTTTCTTTTCTTTTTTTTTTTGCCACACCCAGCAGTGCTCTAGACTGGCTGTGCACTCAGGAGACACTCCTGGCAGTGCTTAGGAGACCCTGTGGGATGCTAGGGATCAAACCAACATTGGCCGTGTGCAAGGCAAACACCTCCCCGCTGTGCTCTCACTCTAGTCCCTCAAGCCAGTTTCCTCATGACATACTCTCGGACAGAGTATGATTTGTATCCTGGTTTACAGACCCCCTTCATGAGGGGGGGGTTGGGCAAAACTCTTCACCAGTGAAAGGGTTGAGCTGGGCTAGAGGAAGTGTCTCAGCTCTACAGGCCGGAGCACTGGGGGGTGTGCCTGAGGAGGAGGTGGGACTGGCCCAGAGCTGCGTCTGTCTGTCTCGGGCTCTCAGCACCCTCTGGCCCTGACTTTGAGGCCTCAGGCTACAGCTTAGGGTGGGTAGGCTTGAACAAGATGCCCAGGCCCATCAGCACTCCAGAGAGGCACTGGACTCTTGGAACTGGGAGACAGTGAGCTCTAAGCATGTACTTAGGGAGCACAGTAGAGAGACGTCCCACATTTACTATCATAAATAAAACCAGAACTTCCGGGCTGGACCCTGAGGATGGGGCCTCAGAGTGCCTGAATCCAGCTGTACCTGAAGCCCTCTGCTTTTATCACGTGTATTTTGGGAGGGGGAAGATGGAGAGGGGTGGGTCACACTCTGAGATGCTCTGGGGTCATTCCTAGTGTTACTCAGGGGACCAAATGGGATACTGGGATGGAACTCAGGTTGGCCCTATCAAATGTATTCTTTTTCCTTTTAATTTTAATTTTATTTTTATAAAATTGTTCACAATATTTTATTACATTTAATATTCGAACACCAACCCCACCACTATTATATCTTCCCACCACCATATTTCCAACCCAAACCCCAAACCCGGCCCCCAAAACAGAATTGAAATAATCTATTTTGTATTGTTTGTTATGAATCACTGTCACTGTCACTGTCCTCTCGAGCGGGACCAGTAACATTGTGAGACTTGTTACTGTGTTTGGCATATTGAATACATCACGGGGAGCTTGCCAGGCTTTGCCGTGCAGGTGAGATACTCTCCGTAGCTTGCCGGGCTCTCCAAGAGGGGTGGAGGAATCGAACTCGGGTCGGCCTGGTTGGCCATGTGCAAGGCAAACGCCCTACCCGCTGTGCTATCGCTCCAGCCTTTGTTAGTGCTTGTCATGAATAATCCACTAAAATGAGACAAAAAAGTTTTCTTAGGGGCTGGAGCAATAGCACAGCGGGTAGGATGTTTGCCTTGCACGCGGCTGACCCGGGTTCGATTCCCAGCATTCCATATGGTCCCTTGAGCAATGCCAAGAGTAATTCTTGAGTGCAGAGCCAGGAGTAGCCTCTGTGCATCGCCAGGTGTGACCAAAAAAATTTTTTAAAATTTTTGATAGCACAACGGTAGGGCGTTTGCTTTGCGTGCAGCCAGCCCGGCCAAGCCGGGTTCGATTCCTCCGTCCCTCTCGGAGAGCCTGGCAAGCTACCGAGGGTATTCAATATGCCAAACACAGTAACAAGTCTCACAATGGAGACCGTCACTGGGCCCGCTCGAGCAAATTGATGAACAACGGGAGGACAGTGTTTGTTTTGTTTTGTTTGTTTGTTTTCTTAGAGGAAAGTGTGTGAAGATGTTTGTATTTCACCCAGGAGCCATTAAGCCCTTCTATAAGAGATTAGTAGCATGTTGTTAAAGGTTTATCCTGGTGTACTTATGTCTATATCTGTATAAATATTATTTCCCCCTAAGATTGATTCCCTTCTGCTTTTTTATTTTTCTTTTTGGCTCACACCTGGCGGTGCACAGGGATTACTCCTGGCTCATGCACTCAGGAATTAATTACTCCTGGCGATGCTCGGGGGACCATGTGGGTTGCTGGGAATCGAACCCAAGTTGGCTTCATGCAAGGCAAATGCCCTACCCGCTCTGCTGTTGCTTCAGCCCCGCCTTCTGCTTTAAATCCCATCAAATGTGGTGGCTGCTCTTGGTGTATTGGTGGTATAAAGTACAAGATGTCCTGCAGCTGCGAATAGATTCACTATTCTATTCATAAGGGGTGGGTGAGGCTTGTCTGAGCATGTGGAGAGTGGCAGTGAGTGTGGCCGCAATTGAGTTCTGGAGATTTTCTCGGGGCTGGGTCCCTTGGGGCGGGGAGGGGCCTCACCCACCCCTTCAGGGCTGCCCCCGAGTGATCCAGCCTGACGTGGGATCTGGTGGCATGGCTGTGGGATGGTTTTATGCTCTCCCGAGAGGTTTATACTGAGTCTTGATTGTGGCGTCACGTATATTCTTTGCCCCTCACTCCTCCCTGGTTCATCGTGGCCTTGGGCGAGTCCTCTGGGCATGTCCCCCCCTACCCCCCACCCCCCTGCCCATGACGTTGCTGGGATTGCCCCGCACCCTGCATTCAGAGTGCTGCTTCCCAGAGAGCTGAGTCCCTGGAGAACACAGGACACAGACCCAGTGTCCCCCAACTCCCTCTGGGGAGCTGCAGCCTGGGACCCCATCCGAGACCTCCACATGTGAGTGTCTCAAGTGGAACCCGCAGGCTCCGGGTCCCTGGGAGCCCCTCCGCGTGGTTCTGCGCCTGTTTCAATGCAGGGACCAGAACCTGCTCAGCTCCCAGGCCCTGGCAGAGAAAGCGAGTTGGCCCCCGCCCTCCTGCCTGCCATCTGCTCCTGCTTCAGTGTTCCCGGCCTCGCAACCGATGCCCACCCCATCCCTGTGCTGTCTCTCCGATTCAGTCTGCTGGGGAGACGCATGCAGGAGGGGCTGATGCTGGGCCCCAAATAGCCCCCCCCACACCCAACCCGGTCAGAATCCGGAGTACAAGTCCTCAGGGGCCCAGGCGGCCCTTGTCTCTGGCCTGCCGCCTCCCCTCCCCACTTCTGGGGGGTTCTCTCCCAGCAAAAGCTCTGTGCAGGGGGGAGGGTCTGAGGGCGCTGGGCACGGAGAGGACTGTAGGCTCCTTGCTGGGCCTGAGCTCTAGGGCCCGCCTGTCCCTCAGAGACCTCCCCCCACCTTCCCTCCCGAAGGCTGCCTGCCCCAGGCCTATTACAGGATGCAGGGGGTGGGCTCACGGACTGAGCTAAATGGCATGATGGAGGGCAGCCTGTTGGAGGTGTTGCCTCAGCCAGCAGGAACTTCTGTGCCTGCCCATGCAGCCCATCGTGTCCACACCAGCGAGACTGTACCTTCTCTTTCTCCCCCTCTCCCTCTCCTCGTGCTCCGCCCTACCCCTCAGAAACCAGCTGCTTCCCAGTAAAGCCCAGCCTCAGGCTGAGGGCCGTCGGGGAAGTCCAAAGGGGCCGGTGGAACCTGGCCCTACACCCCCAGGCCTCCTAAGGCGATAGAGCCTGGCTGTCCACTCTGGCCTCCCATGCTGACCCTCAGGACTGGCCGCCAGCCTGGCCTGTGTGGGCTCTGGAGGAAGCCCTCCCATCTGCCGGGGCTCCAGGGGCAGCAACTTGCCTCTTGGGTTCCCCAGCTCCGCTCTCCTGCTCACCTCCCAGCCCCCCAAATTACCACCAGCCAAACATCCATGTCAGGTTGCCCCATTTCACTCATTAACTAAAAACACACTGCGGGTCCCCTGGGGCCAGAGGCACCTTCGTCCCTACACACCTCGGGCTGTGGGCCGCGCCACCCACAGAGGCACACAGCGGTTTCTTTGCTAAGAGGCTCCCTATTCTGCTCGGAAAAAGAAAAACCCCTTTATTGTGGTGAGAGAAGGAAAAAATGTATTTTCCACTGGAACTGTTTTTGACGCGGACCATCCAGTGGCGTTGATGAGGTTTGGGAGGCTGGGCAGCCTCTGCACGCTGTCTCCCCCACAGCCAGGACCAGCCATGGAGCAGCCGCCCTGCCTCTCCTCCCCTCTCCTCTGCCTGGCCCCTGGAGGCTTCCAGTGCTCGGTCCAGGCTCGGCCACATCGCTGCCGCAGGTCCCGTGGCAATTCTGTTTCGCAAAGGAGTAGGGGATGACCACTATGCTCAGTGTTTAGGGAAGCCGAAGGCCAGTGTCAGCACTGAGCAATACAGCAGTCACTCGAGGGCACCAACAATGCTCTGGCTCTCAGGGTTCAGAGTGACCCCCTGGTTTCAGCAGTTAAACCCTCACCACTACAGTAGCCCAGCCCCTCAAAATACCACTTTACGGCCAGGAAGAGAGCAGGGCACTTGCTTTGCTCACAGCTGATCCAGGTGCTGTCCCCAGAGCCCCAGAAGGTCGCTAAGCCTCTCAGGAGCCACCCTTGAGTGCAGGGCCAGGAATAAGCCCCAAGCACCATTGAGTGTGGCCCAAAGCCTCCCCCCACACCACCACCACCAACAACAACAACAAAAACATACCACTTTTTTTTTTTTAGAGAGAACCCAAAGTTGAATTTTATTTAGAGCAAGGCACTAAGGAATGTTGGGGGAAGGGAGGTGATGAATAGGTAAGTGGGATGTAGATAAATGGGTAGAGCGGTGGGTGTGGAGATGAAAGATGAACTGGTGGGTGGGAGTGGATGAATGGTGGACAGACAATGGGTGGGTGCATGGAGAATGAATGGAGGACAGATCGATGGTGGGTGCATAGGCAGATGGGTGATGGGGCAGTGGGCGGAGGGGTGGGTGTGTCGATGGATGATGAACTATTACATGGAAGTAGATGGATGGATGGGTGAAGAGATAGATAGGTGGATACATGAGGATGGATGGAAGACAGACGGGTGAACAGATGGAGGAGTGGATGTATCAAGGGAGATGGATGGATGGATGGATGGATGGATGGATGGATGGATGGGCGGACAGATGGGTGGGCGGATGGATGGATGGGCGGATGGATGGGTGGACAGAAGGATGGGTGGACGGATGGATGAGTGGATGGATGGATGGGCTAATAGATAGATGGATGGGTGGATGGATGGGCGGGCGGACGGATGGATGGGCGGACAGATGGATGGGTGAATGGGTGGATGGATGGATTGGTAGATGGATGGATGGGTGGACGAATGGATGGATGGACAGACAGATGGACGGACAGATGGACGGATGGATGGGTGGACGGATAAACGGATGGATGGGTAGATGGATGGGGGATGAATGGATGGGCGGATGTATGAGTGGGTGAGTACCTGGAGAATAGGTGGACCATGTGCATGAAGATGAACAGATGAATGAGTGGATACGGGAACGAACCCGCTGGCCCAGGGCTTTGTGTTGTCTGTGACCCAGCGGAAGGAGCTGGTCCCTGGCTCCCTAACGCCAACGAGCAGGTCAGCCCCCGCGTGACCTCTCCCAGGCACCTCCCACATCACCTGAGCACTCTCTCTGTGGACACCAGACCTGGTGTGATGGCAGGAAGTAGTGACTGAGTAGGGCGCCCTTGAGTGAGGGTGACCCAGGGAGTCCAGGGTATCCAGCCGGAGACTTGGCTGCAGCCCAGAGGCCTTGGGGCTGATCTAGGCTCACAGCGCCCCCTGCTGGCTTCCCCAGCTGCCTGCATGTAGGGCCCAAGGCTCTGCTCTGATGCCCTCTGGAGTGGACAGCAGTGATCAGGTTGCGGTCAGGGACCCTCAGATTCAGCATGCGGCTCCGAGGGGAGCAACAAGAAAGCCTGACAGAAGGGCTGCCTTGGACTGGAACAGCTGCTTCTGCGGATAAGGTGACACCTCCTCCAGGGAGGCCTCCTATATGCCTCTTAGTTTAGGGCCCTGGCGATCCCTCCTACAGGCAGTCCTCCTGTGTGCTGCTGTTGCTCAGGGCCATGAGCTGGTCCTCTTGATCCCAGCAGATAGATGAAGGTGGGTGTTCCTCGTCCGAGGAAGTGGCCCCTCAGTCATGAAGGCTAAGTTGGGGCCCAGGAGTGTGGGAGGTTGCTGGCCTTGCACACAGCTAACCCAGGTTTTGTTCCCGGCACTGCATAGGGTCCTCAGAGTCCTGTCACGAGTGACCCTGGGAACCTCTGGGTGTGAGTCCAGGCGAAAGGCTGGGTGAGTAGGGCTTGGGGAGCCGGCTAGCGTGGGGCATCTTGGGGATAAGGCCTTGTGCAGGAGCACGGCCGGGTGTGCGGGAGGCCCTGGGTTTGATACCCACTGCCAGTAGGACTAAGGTGCAGATGGAGGCAACAGAGGGCCGGGCTCAGGGAAGGGGGAAGGGAGGGGACAAAGGTGAGTTCATGGTGGGGTG
This sequence comes from Sorex palustris, assembly GCA_028565675.1. Taxonomy (NCBI): domain Eukaryota; kingdom Metazoa; phylum Chordata; class Mammalia; order Eulipotyphla; family Soricidae; genus Sorex; species Sorex palustris. Next base: position 6,368 of record JAOXYA010004158.1, on the reverse strand, counting down.
TGTTTGGGGTGCCACGGCTGGGCTCAACCCTGGGCCTCTCGGGGCCCCTTTCTCTACATTCGGTCTCAGTCTCGGGCCTTGGTGGGGCAGATACAGGTCCCCAGCCTGATGTCCAATCCCCCCAGTCCTCCCTTTCTGTCCCCAGACTTGTCTCTGCCCTCCTGGACTCCCAGGCGGAGGGGCTTGCTGAGGGGGGAGGAGGGGGAATAGCGGTGCTGTGGGTGGCAGAGTCCCCCCACGGCTGCGTAAAGGGGCCGTGAAGGGGGATCCCACATCTGCAGCTCAGCTGCTCCGAGCCCGCCCGCCCCTCCCCCACTGCGGCAGCCTCCGCCTCTCCCACTCAAGGCTCTGGAAGTTCTGCAGTCTCCGTGCTGGCCTGACATTGGGGGCAGATAGCTTTGAGCATGAGCACCCAGCCAGAGCCTCCCCCCCCCAGCCATGTCCCTGCCTGCAGCCTCATTTCGAGGGTAAACCCCGAACCCCCAAGCTTCTCTCTGATGTCTGGGCAGCCCAACCCCCACCAGGGCTCCAGGCTTGACCAGCTCTGTGGCCCTGGGATCTGACCCTGTGAGTGGGTGTGGGATTGCCCCCCTCAGCTGCCCAGCAGAGCTCCTCCTCTCAGCCTCCTCCCTACACTGTTTCCCATCACCTACCTTCCCCTGCTCCAAGATTCTGGGCGTCCCCCCTACACACATACACATACACACACACACACACACACACACACAAATGCATGCACACACATGCATGCACAAACATGGGCGCACACACGTTCAGCATCTGTCATCCCTCCCCCCTTCCTCCCACGCTCCCCATCCCACAGAGCTCCTGCTGGTCCTGCCTCTGCCTGCCCCTCCTCTCAGCGCCCCCAGTCTGGCAGAAGGCAGCTGGCCTGGGTGCACAGTGGCATCTCTGAGGGAGACACAGTTCGGGGCTTCATCCGGCCCTTCTTGCAGAAAGGGTGGGGTAGGGAAGACCAGAGAGATAGTACAGTGGATGGGGCATTTGCCTCGCACGCACCTGACCAGATTCTATCCCCAATATCCCGTCACTCCTGAGCACTGCCAGGAGTGATGCCTGAGCGCAAAATCAGGAGTGAGCCTAGAGTAGCACTATATGTGGCCCATAAAAATAAAGTAAAAGAAAGTAGGAGCCAGGGGCCAACCCCAGGCAGCGGGCAGTCATGGGTCCACTGAAAACTATGCAGGTGCAAATGAAGGGCAAATAGGGGGACCCCTGCTCTCACCTCTCACTGGGGAAATGTTCTGGCAAGGCCCCTGATGCCACCAAGCAAGCTTCCAGGGCCTCTCCAGGATAGTTCCAGGAGCAGAGACTGGTTGCAGGGAGGCAGGTTCACGCCAGCACCAATTTGCAGGCAGCGCCCACCACAGCATCAGAAAGGCTGGTGCACTGGCTGGGTGGCGGAGAAGAGTCACGTTTATGCGGTTCCCAGAGCTCAGCTGCTTTTATGCGGTTCCCAGAGCTCAGCCACTTTTCCGCGGTTCCCAGAGTTCAGCCACTTTTACACAGTTCCCAGAGCTCAGCCACAGCAATGTGGTTCCCAGAGCTCAACCACGTTTACATGGTTCCCAGGGCTCAGCCACATTTATGCGGTTCCCAGAGCTCAGCCACATTTATGTGGTTCCTAGAGCTCAACCTCGTTTATGCGGTTCCCAGGACTCAGCCACATTTATGTGGTTCCTAGAGCTCAACCACGTTTATGCGGTTCCCAGAGCACAACCACGTTTATGCGGTTCCCAGGGCTTAGCCACATTTATGTGGTTCCTAGGGCTCAGCAGCATAGAAGAGGGAATGGGGTCTGGGGTGGCTTAGTGGTGCCGCCTCTGCAGCCGTGAGGTCTCCAGTTGGATTCCCAGCGCCTCCTACCATGTCCAGCAGCCAGTGGGGCTGGCCCAGGGCCAGCCTCCCCTAGGCATGTCCAAGCACTGCAGCCTGCCTGGATGCGAACCCCCCTCCCATCCCGAGAACAGCCACAAAGGGAGAGGGAGATGCGATGGAAAGGGAGACGAGAGGCCTCGGCACCCTAAACTCAGAAGGAAGGAGACTGACGGTGCTTTCGCTCCTGACAAGTGGGCAGAAGCGGGGGAGAAGCACACCCTGGGCTCTGGCAGCAAGTCTGAGGGATGTGTAGGGCTGGGCAACAGCCCGGGGACCCCCAGGGCCTGTGTGAGGCCCCAAGTCACTTCCTGGCACCAAGACAGTGTGGGTTCCCAAATCCTCTTTGTTAGATGCTCCTTTGAGGGATTACTGGGACGGGGTAGGGTGCTGGGAGAATAGCCTGTCTGCTCAGGACTCATTCTGGCTCCGTGCTTGTGGGTCACTCCTGGTGCTCAGGGCTCACTCCTGACTCTGTGCTTGGCGGAACACTGGGCAGTGCTGAGAATTCACAATGGGGTCAGCTTCAAGCCCGGCCTTTCTCTCTAGCATCAGGTGCCCGGTAGGTCCTCGCACTGGGCAGGACCGAGATCGTGGCCTTGGGGCCAGGCCTGCCCAGGGCTCTCTGGATTCTGGCTCAGTGGGATCTGTGGGCTGGGTGCTTTGGTGACTGATCCGAGCAGGAGTCTCAGCATGAAACCTGCCCAAGCATGGGGGCTTGTGAGCAGCCGGGTTACCCCAGAGTCCCTGTGACTGCCCGCTGGGAAAGGTGGCAGCAGCCAGAGCTCTGGTGTGCCATGGGCTTTTAATCGGGAGGTCTGTGAGTATGAGGCCAGCACAGCCCATCTGTGTGTGCTCCTGTGGACCTGCCACTGGGGTCCCTAAGCACAGAAGCCAGCACAGCCCACTCCATTGCGCCTGACCCAGCCTCGCACAGCCTTGGCTCCTGTTCCAAAGAATGGAATGAGCAGGGTTGAGGAAGGTGAGTGAGGGAGCGTGCAGGGGGATGGCGCTGGCCTTGCCCGTGGCTATTTTGATTCCCTGTGTTCCAGGGTGCTACTCCCAGACCTTGCCTCCCTTCCCCCCCAAAAATGGCAAAAGCAGCCACAGAGGGACCGAAGTCATAGTCCAGTTGGGAAGGTGTTTGCCTTGCATAGGGCCAACTGGGTTCTATTCCCAGCATCCCATAGGGTCTCCCTGAGCACTGCCAGGAGTGACCCCTGAGTGTGGAGCCAGGAGTCAGCCCTGAGCACCACCAGGCGTGGCTCAAAACAAAAAAGAAGCCACATTGTAGGGCCCCACCAAAACAGTTGTATTTTGATTTGGCTTTGGAAGTGGCTAGATGTAGTAGGAATGCTTGTTACTGGGCCAACAACCTCAAAGAGGGGAGGCCCCCAAGCAACACCCAGGCTCCAAGCTCAACCCCCGAACAGTGAACCCCCAAACCGAAAAACCACTTTCCATAACTGAGCTCCAAAGTGAGTTAGAGCCGTCACTTGTTTCTGTTTCCTTTGTTTGGGGACTTAGGACTCAGGGGTGTCACAGGCTTCGGGGAGGCCCCAGCATCCTACATGCAAAGCCTGTGTGCAGCCCTCCCGGTCTCTCTGGGGCACGGGTGTGGGGAGGATGCAGAGTGGGCACACAGGGGTCGGGGCAGCCTGGCCTGCATCTGGGCTGCATCCCCTTGGCGAAAGGTTTCTCTGAAAGCAAGTGCCAGCTCCGGTTCCCAGAATGAGTGGGGGGGTTGAGGGACTTGGACCCCAACCTGCGTGTCACTTGTACAGCCCTGCAGTTACCCAGAGAGTCTGGACAGAGACGCTGGAAAGAGGGGCCCCCACTGGGCTCCCACATAGTTGTGAGATCCGTGGAAAGTGTGTGGAGGAGGGAGGGAGTTGGTTTGCCTGGACAGCGCCTGGGCCCAGCTCCCCCGGGTAACTGTCTCTCCAAAGAAGATGCTGCTTAGAGCGCTCAGGGCAGCATCCTTGCCTTCAGCCCTGAGCATGCAGATGAAGCCCCTCACCTCTAGCCCGAGGCTCCCAGGATCTGCCCCACTGTCCACCCACAGCCCACGGGCACGCAGGAGGCTGGAAGTATGTGAGAGCAGAGGGCAGGGCGGGCAGGAGACCCTCTGAGGGCCGCAGAGCAGGATAGGAGCTGGAGGGAGTAGCCGTTCTGGACTCGGGGGCTCATGACAGCTGCGGCCAGACTCGGTGGGATTCGCTGCCTGCATCTGTGTTGGCCCGTGCTGCTGTGGAGCCTCAGATGGGCACACCTGTGCCCATAAGCAGCTGCCCTGCACCACCAGGCCGTGCGTGCTGGACCCCTGCAGCCCACCCCAGAGACAGGACTGTAGAACTGAGTGACAAGTGCCACACACTGGCTACCTCGGGGTGTGCAAATGCCTGGGGGTTGGGGGGGCTCAGACCGACTTTGCTCTGGCCACTCTCCCTCAAGGTCCGCACTCCCTGTGCTCCCTGCTTCGCATCCTCACTTCCCTCTGGAGGTTCCAAACATGCAGATTTCTGGAAGGTGCCTTGGGGATCATCACCTGTGACTCGCACTTTCCACAACCCAAAACACTGTCTCTGGCAGAAGCCAGGATGGGACTTACGGGGGGCTTGCCAGGGTCCAAGTTGACGCCACCACCATCCTTAGTAACTGTGACAGCGCTGTCCTGCGTTAGGGGAGAGGACAGGAACTGGTCCCTGAGCTTTGGGAAGTACCCATTGCTGTGTCCCAGAGGTCCTGCCTCCATCTGGCCCTGCCCTCTGCCTCCGGAGGCAAGTTTAGTGCACTGAATATTGCTGGGGAGGCAGGGAAGGGAAGTGTGTGTGTGTGTGTGTGTGTGTGTGTGTGTGTGTGTGTGTGTGTAAGGCGGGGGAGAGAGAGAGAGAGACAGAGAGAGAGAGAGAAACCACTCAGACTGAATTTATTTTTCCAAAATAGATGGAAGGTGGTGATCATGTTTGAAAGGTCTAGCTCTTTGGCATGTAATTTGCATAAATCAGCCTGCCCTCTTCATCCATTTAGTTATTTAGCTTGAGCAAATCGATGAACAACAGGAGAACCGTGACCATGACCACTCCCAGTGGTACTCAGGGGTTACTCCTTGCGGTATTCAGGGGACCATTTGAGATGCTGGGATAAAACTTACGTCAGCCGTATGCAAAGCCAACGCCCTACCACTGTACTCTGGCCCCTATGTTCACCCTTCAAGAACCAAAAAAAGGCTCATTATGAACAGGCAGTAAAGTGCACAGGGTACACGACTGAGATATACCAGATAAATTGTAACAGGATGAACCTGAACTTAATGGAATTCACGCTCCACAGTTAGTACTTGTAATGAGCTACTGAATTTTACCCGACAATGGGCCTGATGGAATCTGCACTAGGAAATAAACAGATGGGATACAGGAATAAGTGGATCAGATGGCATACACACCAGGAGAGGGATGCTTGGGATCTGCCGTGTAGGCTGAACTCTGGAGGATGGATGATACGGGCATAGCTCTACCGGGTGAAATGGGCTTGATGGAATCTGCACTATGAAGTAGATCCACGAGAAACAATGAATCCATCTGCTGGAAGGCGCACAATGAGACTGATACTTGGGGTACATCCACGGGTCATTTGGGATGTGTGTGTTTGAAAATATGTGGGTGAGCTCCATGCATTTGGTGGTCAGGCCTCTTTCCCACCGTGGATGGCCAATGGCAAGGGGCGAAAGGAGGAAAAGGGGCCAGCCTGGTTGGTGATCAGTTGCCATTTATTCTAATGTAGTCTTCTTCTGCCTCCTTCTAGTCTCACTCACTGCCCATATTCCTTCTCCCCCAGCCCACCCTCACAGCCTTAGTTATAGAGAACAATCCCCAAGGGTTGGGGGTAGCAATTGCACATAGGTGAGATAGCACAATCAACATACGAAAGCCCTTCCTTCTGGGGAAGCTCCTTTAAGTCAAAGATCTCATCCTGCTAGGAGATCCACTCAAGGGCGGAATTTCATCTAAGGGCATACTTATTTCCTTAGTACATAAACAATCACCTTAGTTCTTAATAATCTTTCTACTCATTTTGTATGGGCACAGTAAGAGGTGTACTAAGCTTATAGGGTGGCTCTCCTGCTATAGATCTCGGACTGCAGTCAGTGATGGACTGTACAAGAGGACTATATGGAGTGGGCTGGATGGGATGGACTACACGTGTGAACTGTAAGGGACAGACTGTGGGGTGGACTGTACGGGGTGGGCTGTACGGGGTGGACTGCATGGGGTGGACTGTATGTGGTGGACTGTACGAAGTGGACTGTACAGGGTATACTGTATGGAGTGGACTGTGCCTGTGGAATTCACTGTGAGGCTGATAGCTGAGGGGATAAAATATATACCACAAATTGGGGCTGGAGAGATAGCACAGCGGGTAGAGCGTTTGCCTTGCACGCGGCCAACCCGGGTTCGATTCCCAGCATCCCA
>JAOXYA010004140.1:0-14434 GCA_028565675.1 Sorex palustris | reverse complement strand
GGGGAAACAAGTTGCAAAGTCTCTGTGACTGGATATCCTGCTGAGAAGGGCTTCAGTCAGAGGCCAGCTCAGAGGGGTCACATTTGCTCCAACACTGCATCCCTGGGGACTGTTCTTTGAGAACTGTCTTTAGGTACTGCTGTGTATCTTTTCCCTTTCATTAGTGGTTGCCTTTCTCTCTGGGGGATGTGTTTTATAAGAACCCCCTACCAAGATACACTTGTTTTCATCTTCTATCTTGAGGTGGCTGATCACAGTTACACCTGTCTTACTTACAGTGATTCAGCAGGAAGACAGCAAACCCAGAACCCACATACTATAGCATAGATTTGCTCGAGCAGGCACCAGTAACGTCTCCATTGTGAGACATATTGTTACTGTGTTTGGCATATCAAATACGCCACAGGGACCTTGCCAGGCTCCGCCGTGCCAGTGAAATACTCTCAGTAGCTTGCCAGGCTCTCCGAGAGGGATGAAGGAATCGAACCCTGGTTGGCCACGTGCAAGGCAAATGCTTTACTCATTGTGCTATCACCTCAGTTCACATACAGCTCCTTTAATTCTTGTTTGTCTGTCTGTTTCGATTTTGGTGATGCTCAGGGATTACTCTGGCTCTGCACTCAGGAATCACTCCTGGCCATGCCCAGGGAACCATCTCAGGCCCCAGGGATTGGACCTGGGTCGGCCCCATGCACGGCAAATGCCCTACTGGTTGTGCTATTGCTCCAGCCCCCAAACTCCTTTAGTTCTGAAAATGAAATGAAGTGAATACATCAGGCATAATTATCCTACTTCTAAAGATACTGTTGGTTCTCTATTCTAGAACCAATAATAGGTACTTCTTATCAGACTTCGTATGAGCCCGCTACGCTTAGGCCTCAGCACTGTGAGCAGGCAAACACTTATGCATTGTTTAATTGAGGATGAACAGAAGTCGGCACAAGTCCTGAGAGTTCTTTGTTAGTTCCCCATCCTGAAACTCTGTCATTCTACAGAGAACCCTTCCTCGGGTCCCTCTAGTCGGAGTGAGCCTTTTCGCCCTGTCCATCATCTTACCTTTGTTGCCACTGAAAAGCTGCACACAAATCAGGAGGTCTTACTTCAAATGACAAAGCTCCCAAGACGCCCGCATCAGGTGACAGGAGCAATAAAACCAGAGTCCCTCTGGGCAGTGAGACATTACTCAGCAGAAGTAAGAAACAGGAGGGAAAAAAACAAAGCTCAAAGAGAAGGAAAGACGTGAGGACTCTTAGAGGCAAGCGGCTGGGACAGAGGGGTTTGCCCACTCAGACCGTTCTCTCGCCACCTCTGGCTGACTTAGGTCCTCGTACCTTTAGTGTACAGTCTCTCCCTGTTTGCATTCTGGGTTGTCACCCTGGTGATGTGGTGCCACGCAGGGGAGGCAATGACATGACTCTGTGCCTTCCCTTGGTTGGGATCAAAGCATTTTTCACCCTGACTGGTTGGAGGTGACTGGGGAGAAAATGTGTGGGCACCTGCGGGGTTCTCCTCTCCCTTCGCATCCACTCTCTGTCTTCTCTGTCCAGCTCTTTGTCCCTTGACACCTATCTGAGCTCCTGTCAAAGAGCCCTCTGCATCAGGGTTCTCCTGTGTTCTGGAAAAAACATGGGAGTGGGCCCAAAACAAGAGGCTATTCGCCCCCTGGGTCCCTCCCTGAGAGCTATGGGCCAGCTCCACAGCCAGTGCTGAGACTCTCCTTCCCTTTCCCCATAACACAGGGGAGCAGCTCCGCTATTACTTCAGTCACAGTTCATCTGAAAACACTCAGAGTTCTGTGAATCGCCCCTTTTCTGTTTATTTTCTTCCCAATGTGAATGCACCACATGCTTCTGGAAAAGATCAATTCCAGTGTAAGACTCATTCCACGTGCAGGACAGAGTTCGCCACAAACTTAGTGTTAAACAGTTTCTGTGCCAAGAGTCATGAGGAATTCTGCAGGCATGAAGACATAGCAAAGGGGCGGAGGCACTATCAAAATAGGAAATTTCAGGGTCCCTACTTTCCTGACTCTGTTTTCTGTTGATGTCAATGTCCTTTATAGTTGGAGGTTCCTTTCCCCTCGCTCCAATTCTTAAATTCCTTCCCAGATCACACACTAAAGCCAAAATGAAGCTTCCTCTGAGAAAGGAGAGAGTAATTTCATCTTTAATGCACAGAACCAAATAGAATTCAGAGGCACTTAGGCTCTGGTTGTCTGGTTTCAGGAAAACCTCATCACTGTTCCAGAACTCTCTGCTAATAAAAAGCACCATTAACAGGAAAGAACAATGTCCAGAAACCTTTAAAGCTGTTTCCTCTCCTCCCATCCCGGCAATGAATGTGGGTAAAGTTGTTTGGGTCTTTAGAAATTGAAATCATTGCCATTCACTCTGGTTTAAGGACCTGGTCATTTTAATGTGTGTGTGGGGGGCGGGGGAGGTATTTAGGAGAAATCTGAGAGGTTTCAAGAAAACTGCATTATTTTGCCAATGGAATTGGAACTATGTTGTAATTAAGCAGTTACAGTGACCTAAGGGCAACTTCTGCCCTCTGAGAGCCGCATCTGCCATGGGCCCACGTCCTGCAGTGAGTCTCAGTGGGAGCCACAGACCAGGAAATTGGTGGTTTGACAGTAAGTCGAAGAAATTGTTCCCAACCTCCCTCCACTTCAGTTTCTCCCTCGCCACTGAGAGAGATTCCCTGTCTGGGCTCACAAGGGGACCCCCCAAGCTGTTGCTTCTGGACCCCCTGGAAAAGTGGCCTTTTCTGCTCAGCTGGCAGCCACAACCATGGCCACACAGCCTCCTCTGAGAACCAGGGAACTGCTGGACACAATCAAGATGACTGAACCATGAGCGTGCACACACTTGGAAGGTGGTTCTACCTAGAATTCCCCTTTGGGGAAAGGATGAGCACTTAATTCTGTCTTCCAACATGGGAATGATTTTATTCACTAAGATCATTGGTGAATGACTCAGAGTCACAAACATGATGTTTGACATGCGGACATTTGCCTCCAACGTTGTCCTAAATAGAAATGAACCTAGAGATCATGACTCTCTACAGCTGAGTGTACGCATGCCCAGGTGTTCATGTCAGCATCTGAGGGTGAGTGTGTGTGTGTGAGCTGTGTGGGCATGTGTGTGCATGCAAGTATTGCAGGGGTGTGTGCACGTGAAAATGCATGGAGTGTATGTGCATGTGAACATGTGTGTGGATGTGTGTGCACGGGAGCATGCGGAGGGGGTGCAAGCATGTGGGGTGTATGGGGGGCGGGACATCAGTCAAAATGCTTTTGTCAGGACCACACTTTGCATGCAGGATGCCTTTGGGTGAACACGACCCTGCCAGGGGCAGCAGGCAGGCAGGAGAGGGTTCTAACCTCAGCTCTCCAGCTCAAAGAAAGAGAACATGGACGAAGAGACAAGGATCAAATCTGCCCCCCACCGGGCTCTCATGCATTACAAGACAACAGGCATGTTTCGGCAAGCTTCCACCAAGTAAAAGTTACTCACCAAGTCTTGCTCCACTTTTTTCCAAACTGCAAAGTGTAGCGTGGGAAGGACAAAGGGCTGCATTAACATTCTTGTAGCAAATAACAGAGCAAGTAACAAAAGCCAAGGGAAGAAAAAGGCCAAGTTTGGCAAACCTGACATTTGTGATGGTCACACTTTATAACTCCACCATTAAAAGAAGTTAAAAGATATATTGTTTTGCTCGCCTGTTGTTAACCTACCAATAATAGAAATGTACTAAATATTTTCCATTGCTTATGGTTTGCAGTTGGGTTTTCTACACAACAAATCAAGTAACCCCTTGTGATGCTGCAAATAATTTACTTGAGCCTCTTAATCCTTTCCTCAATTTTCAAAAAAAAAGTGTTGGCATTTATTTTTCTTTTTTTTCTTTTTATCAATCAGCTTGCAAGGCAGAGCGACACAGCAATTCTTCATTACACTAATGGGGGAAAATTAACTTGACATCAGGCCTAATTGAGTAAAACCTCACTAATTCTTCTAAATAGGGATAAGTCCTGCTTGATTAGTGAAAGCGATTTAGTAGGGATCATGTTTAGATAAACACACTTTTAGAGCTTCCAGAACTCATGGCAAGCAGGGGTAGGTAATGCAGAGGGCAGTCCTGGGTCAGGCCCATGCTGCAACTCAAGAACACGAAAAAAAGCTGGGGTGTCTTTAGATCGCTGAAAGATTTAGATGAACTCTTACCTACAAATAGTTTTAGAAGTAAATTTGGGCCTGAGACAGAACACCCGAACTAAACATGTGCTTTGCCATGTGGACACCCAGATTCTAGCCCCTGGAGTGACCCCAAGTACAGAACTGGGAGTAGCCTCTGAGCATCACCAGGTGTGGCTCAAAAACAAACAGACAAAAATATTTAAAAAGAAAAAAATCATGATGCTGCCAGTATCCTCTCTAGCCTGGCCTTTAAGCCAAATGTAGTAATAATTCACCAACTATGACACTGGCGGTCAAAATTAACAGTTTCATCATCCGGGCAACCCGGATATGAAAGGTCATGGGTGAGTTATTTCCCAGTGGGCGGGCCCTGGAGGGTCTGACTGTAGGAACTTGACAGAGGGGCCTCACCGAGCCTTGGCTCACAGGGTTCTCACACCAGATTACTCTGCAGACTGGCACGCCTTCCCAGGGCCCCAGCCAGGAGCGGGTGCAGGAGCCTCTGGGTGCCGGGAAGGGAGCTGCAAACTACCTTTCCATCCTCTGCAGATAAGCAACCACCACTGTGCGCAGCCAAGAACATTCCCCGCCGGCTTCCTCTTCCGGTCATTGTTGCTGCTGCCCCCAGGGCCAGAGCTAGCGGTGCCAAGAGACCACGAGGGGCTGAAGTAGACCCCAGGCTTGTGTGCCAGGCAGACGCCAAGTCCACGGCCCCTGTCCTCATCTTTCTTTTCTCCTGCCATAAATACGCCGACTCTGTGCCTTGAAGCACAATTTCGGTTTTTTACTGAATCTCTGTACCCCAAAAATGTCATTCTTTGATTCCAAACACACACGTTTTGCTCTGTCATCATTTTTTGATTTTTAGGTGAACACGAGCTTCCCAGGAGTGGAGGGAGCAGTGACGAACTCTGATTCAACCCTGGCACAGGGTTAAGGTGCCTGCCTCACTCCTGACACTGCGTATGTTTCCCCCAAACACTTCCAGGAATGATCCCTGAGCACAGACAGGTATGGTCCAGAAACAAACCAGAAAAGTAGATACTGGGTCAGAGAGATATTTGCCTTGCCCGCAGCTGACCTGGGCTCAAACCCTGGCACCCCCTATGGCCTCCTGAGCGCCACCAGGAGTGACCCCTGAGCAACACCCCCAGTGGAACCCCCAAACCAAAAGACAAACCAAAACAAAACAACAATTACTCTGGACAAAGGAATAGAAGTTGGGCCTAGTGTCTTGGGCTCCCTGGCAATGAGCTCGGTCCCCATGAGAGACAAGGAAGGGATCAGAGACAGTTCTCCAGACTGCAGGAGACAAAACGCTGTTTCCAGGACTTTGTCCGGTGGGTTTCCCGAGCATCTTCTGGCTTAAGGACTAGCCAGGACTGCAGGAGGCTCCCCGACAGCAAATGAAGGGGCTCTGGGTGCAGCGGGGAGAAACCAACACTCCCCTACTGTGCCAGACAAGCTCCGGGATGGAAATGTGCCACCACCCCAGTGCCCCGACCCACGGCACCAGCCTGGGGCTCAGCCTCCTGTCTGCCCCATGTTTCTGCCCATCAAGGTGCTCTGCCATCAGGCACTACCTGTGATTAGCTTATCTGCCCGTCAGGCTGGCCTGGGCAGCTGGGGCTGATTACTTCCTGTGTCAAAGGTCATGTCCCAGCAGGCTGAACGGATGGCGCTGTGAGGGAGTCCCCAGAGACATCATATCCTTCCTCACGCTGGGCATGGATGGACTGAAGCAGTTGGTGGCATCTGCCTCTCGGGCCTGGTTTTACTTGGTGCATGAAGGAAGCACATACAGATGCCCGCATGTCCAGCAGACCCCAGTCCATTCCAGCCCCCATGAGGCCACCTCTCTCTGACCCATGCACACTTCGCACATCTCAGCACCCATCTGAGCCCCTGGGACCCAGCGTGAATGACCATCCACGCTAAACCCAGCTGTAGGGCTACGGCAGGCCCCATTCCTCCGCGGACAGGACAGACAGACCTCTCACACGCACTGAGGGACAGTAACCCTGTGAACTAGAGGGTGAACACGCACCTGCCAGGGGCAGCAGGCAGGCAGGAGAGGGTTCCTGAGACTCCCTCACACGCAGCTGACCCAGGCTTGACCCTGGCACCACAGAGGGCCCCCAAGCCCCACTGGGAGTGAGCCCTGAGCACAGAGCCAGGAGTCAGCCCTGAGCACAGAGCCGGGAGTGAGCCTGAGCACTGCTGGGTGCGGCCCCGAGCTCACAGTGTCAACAGGCTGGAGCACGGCGCTGCCACGGCCAAGCCCCAAGGAACTTCATTCGTCGCTCCCTGCTCCCAAACACCCTTCACCTCTTAAGCTCTCCGTGCTTCAGCTTCCCGGAAAAGGATGGACCTTTGCGGTTTATCACAGAAACTCCCAAGTCTGTGGGACCCTTGCAGAGCCCCCCAGGCCCCGAGGCCTACAGCTGGACCCCGCTGTTACGCCGGGAGAGAGCCAGGGCCACGGCTGCTGCCCTCATTCTATACCCAACACCGGCTAAAGGTACTGGCTCTATGTTGAGCAGGACAGAAAGAAGCTTGCCCTTACTATACGGCCACATCATTTTGTGATGCAGTTCTACATGAGAGACCCAGAATCTTCTCTCCAGGAGGCCTTGCCGGGCCCATCTCTGCCGCCTGACACTGCAGGAAGCACGAGCTTGGAGCGCCCCCTAGTGGCCCTGCACAGCCTGCGCCCTGCCAACACCCGCACCCCACTGAGACTCAGACTCAGACACTGACATGAGCATCATGTCTGTTCATCACAGTATCCACCTGCTTCTTTAAAGTGGGGACACTCCAGGCCAGGGCGGGAGCCAGCACTCAGGTTCTCGCACCAACACCCCAGCAACAGAGCACTGCCAGGTGTAGGCCAGGGGGCATACGGCACCGCTTTCCTGCCCCTCGCCTTCCACATCCCTCCCGGACTCACCCAGTGTCCCGCCAGTGCCCCCTGTGCATTGCCTGGGAGGCCCAAAGAATAAAGATCATCTCTGAAAACTGACATTTATCCTCTAAATATATACATGTTAAGATTTCCTTACTAAAATCACCACCCGAGGGGCTGGAGAGATAGCATAGTGGGTAGGGCATTTGCCTTGCACGCGGCCGACCCGGGTTCGATTCCCAGCATCCCATATGATCCCCTGGGCATCGACAGGAGTAATTCCTGAGTGATGAGCCAGGAGTAACCCCTGTGCATTGCTGGGTGTGACCCAAAAAGAAAAATTAATTAATTAATTAATTAAATCACCACCCTATCGCATGCCCGCCCCCAGAGCAATATGCAGAGCCCCGTGGCACTGCTTCTGAGCTGCTTTCCTCACTTAGGTCTGCAGCGTGAAAAGGGTCTGTGGCCACACTTGTCTGCGGCTCTTCCCGGCCACAAGGTGCCAAGAGCAGCCCCACTGGGCATCAGGGCAGCTGGATCCCACCGGGGCCCCCTCCTGGCTCACACCTTCCCTGGGACTACCTCTCCTGAGGCCTAGCTTCACCATCTGCCGCCCCAGGTCTGTGGCCTGTTCTCCAGCCTGGGGGCCAGAGGCCACTCGCTGTCCTCAGCCACACCTTAGAGAACTAAATGCTTCGCTGCCAAAGCGCAGGAAGGCGAATGAACCGTCAGGAATTTCAGTCCATCACGTAAGGAAGTTTTGTCACTGGGACTCTCGGGCCTTCTCTGCACTAAATCACATCCTTAGGTGTGTATAAAAGTGTCTGCTTCCCCTGGAAGACTGTTGGAAGGTTAATGAGGGGCTGCAGAGATGGCCCAAAGGGCTGGAACACAATGCTGGGTTTGACCCTATTTGATATCCGCTATCACAGGATCCCCCAAGGACCCTGGGCCCGACCCCCGAGCACTGTGCTAATTGTGAGCCCTGAGTATCGGCGGGTGTTGCTCAAACTCTGAACAAGCAAGTGAACAAAGAGTAGTGGGCTTCGTGCTGAGGTGCCCAAGCGGAGCACTTGCCTTGCACGCACGCGGTCCTCCTGGGTCAGTCCCCCGGCACTGCAGAAAGAAGAAAGAAAACAGAATGTCAGCAACATGCCCGGCTAGCCTGGGAGGCGCTTGGGCCACGGTGGGCCCCAAGCAGGGCACCATGCAGCTCTGCATCTGCTTGGGCTGCCCTCAGCCTCTCTGAGCCATGCAAGGCACCGCGAGGCTTTCAGGAAGATCAAATGAGGACATCCCCCTGATGGGTGGGTCACACCCAGCAATGCTTGTGGGTTACTCCTGGTCCTGCAATCAAAAATCACTCCTGGCGGTGCTCAGGGGACCATATGGGATGCCAGGGATCAAACCCGGGCCGGCGGTGTGCAAGGCAAACACCCTTCCCGCTGTACTATCACTCCAGCCCTCTCCTCTGAAGTTCCAGGCCAAGTCCTTGAGCACTTAGTAAATGTTGGTAGTAATTATTACAAGAAGTGGTTGGTCTATTTGAACATTTCCACATTCTCTGCAAATCATTTATTAATTGTACGCAGTAATTTCCTCTCTTGGCTTTGCGATAATAGAATTCCTCTTCAGACACACCTGAGGCATTCCTTAATCAGGTGGGAAAAGCACTTGCCACCTGTGGGCAGTCAGGCTGCTGCCAAGGTCACCTCTCCCGTCCCTGGGTCCATCTATTCCATAGCCTGGCGCCTTGCTTTCCACATCCTGAAACCTAAATAATCAAGCAACTGGGTGCCTCAAGCACTGCCTGGCTTGTCTTTATGCTCAGGAAACAGCACCTCTTCACATGACGTGAAAGGTAGAGATAAAGAGAAAACTGCCTCGTGAGCCTGAGTAGAAGAGCACTTGATATGTCTCTGCTTTCTTCTCACTCAGTGTCTTTGGAGGCATTCTTTGGTTTGCAATCATGAGAGAATCACAAAATTACAGAAACACTCTGTGTTAAACAGCTCCGGCTTACTGTGTAAATCCAAGTGGCGGCCACCTTGTCAGCCAGTCTCAGCCCAGTGACTGCCGAGTCGCGTACCCTGAGTTTCTTGCTTCACTCACTAGTTCGAAGTAAATGTTCAAGAGGAAGTGGGCAAAGAAAAGAGCCCGACATCCCTCTTGTCCCCGATAAACATACACATACACATGTGTGTACACACATGTGCACATGTACACACGTACACACGCCCAGCTCACAGCCTCCCCACAGACCTGGAGGGACACCACGCTGACACTGTCAAAGTGGATATGTCCATTGGGCTCCGTGACGGCCGGATTGGCGTAGCACGTTGTCACCCCGTTTGGCTCTGTGACGGCTGGGTTGGCGTAGCACGTCGTCACCCCATTGAGGGCAGGCAGGGCCTTAGCAGGTGGGGTTTTCTCTTGGGGTGCCCCGAAGTCCTCGTTTCCAAAGTGGGTGTGGTCGCTCTACATGGAAGCAAAGACAGGGTTCGCACCCGCCCAGCCCTGCACCACGTCATCCCTGAACTGTGTGTTCATCCGCCAGCCTGTGGCTGTCCTTTCTCCCTTCTGTAGCTGGGGACAATGAACTAGGGGACAACACAGGTGCTGTTTGCGCTGGAGTTGGTGTGTCCAGACACTTGTCGCTAGGCACTCTATCTCTCTTCACAGTCAGCAATCTAGCAAGTGGACTCCACATAATCCAACAATAAGTTCCATCTCTTTTTTTTTCAAGTGTTTACTTTCAAATTTTATTAGGTATCACAAAGAAAAGGAAAATGACATGAAGGAACAAACTGGTAAGAAGCAGGTGAGCATCTGATTTTATTTTAATAATGGTGTGCTTGTGTTTAATATATATTCACAAAATATAACTAAGACTTTAAGCTGGTAAGTTCACGGGCATTATTTAGGTAAGGCTAGCATAGATCACCTACCTCAGTAAGAGAACTGCATCACTTACAAGTTATAGTAAAGAAATAGTGGTATGTTAAGTTCCATGTCTTTAAGGGCAAAATACCCGATTCTTTCAACAAAGCCCACTTACTTGGCCATATGTCTTCAATAACATCTTCAGAACTCTTTCAAAGAAGAAAAGGATGTAAAATCCCCCAAACACAGCAACTGCCTTCTCAATGTAATTGTCAATTTTAGGATTGAAGCCAAAGGCCTGAGGGAGGAGAAAAGGCAAGAGTGATAAAGTCACATGGTTTATCTTGATTTCTAGAAAGTCACATCAAAATTTCCCAGTATGCCATTTTCACCAAGGTTCTAAGTTCGTCTTCATTTCCAGGCAATAGTGAGGTTTCACCTGCTGACATCATAACACACAAACACTGAAACGTGGGCCACCAAACTGCCAACAGTGCCCAGAGCGGATCTCACCCCCAAGAAAGTTCCAGGGAGCGGCTCGAGTGTCCAGGTCTCGCGGCCCTGACTGGGTAGCAGGGGTGCCCGGGAGTAAGAGAGTCTGGTGCAGACACAGGCAGGAGAGAACATTAGCCCTAGGCAACACAGAAAACTAAGACAGTGCTTATCCACTTTCTCTAAGATAACACTGGCTCAAACACACACTCCTGTGCTGGCGAGGCCAAGAGGGAAGGTCTCTGGGTGCTGGTGACGCTACTGGACGGACAGGCTGCCAACGAGTCGTCAGAAGACCAGCTAATCTCAGTCTGGGCCCAGGGCTGAAAGAAAGATGATGCTCTCAGCCTCACTCCCACCCGGGCGGTGGTGGAAGCAAAGCTCCCGCGAGTGAAAGGGCCTCGGCAGCCAGGAGCTCTGCGCCACGCAGATGGCAAACAAGCTAGATGAAATGGGACCAGGGTCTGGGAGAGGCAGACCAGGGGTCAGACACCCCCCCCCACCCCTATGCAGAACTCAGCACTGCCTTGTCCAGCCACCCAGAGCAAGCAGGACATACATCACAGTTTCATGGGTCAGGTACCGAGGTTGTGGGGTGCCAGCAAACGGGACAGACTTCCAAAGGAAGGAAGTCGGGGCACTAGAGTATTATTATAAAGATCCATTTAGCACAACTGCAATCGCGATCTTAATCCCATGGATTGCAACAGACTTCTCCTCTATAACCCTATAATCGAGCGTGTGAAGGACAAACTCTCCTGCACGCCTCCTTGAGTAATAATGATGGTGGTGGTAAGCTCAGGGCACCATCAAAGCCCCTCCGAGGGGGACAGCTGTGGGATTAAATCACGTCCCTTTAATCTAGACTCATGGGGGAGGTCCTGAGGCAGGATTCCTCCCGAAGGAGCATGACTGTCCCCTGCCCGCCACTGCGCAGTCCATCTGCTCACTCCTCCTCCCTCCTCACGGGACGGGATGCAACACGGAAGCACCCTGTGCTGGGGGTGGGGCCACGTTTATTCCAGTGGGGAGAAACAAGCTGCCGTGGCTTTGTTAGAGCCTCAACCAATCTTTTTTTTTTTTTTTTGGAAAATCTCAGCAAATCTGACATCAAATATACATTGCAAAAACAGAAGAAATCAAGCGTGTGCAGAAAGGGAGCCTGTCGAGCGCAAGACGGAATAAAGTGCCCAGGTCCTGGTGTCCCAGCCCTGCCCCAGCGCATCCGGGTGACCTGGCCGGCCTCCAGCTACACTGGAGTCATCTTCAGCACCTTGCCAGCACCCCAACAGCCCCGCGGCCTTCTCGGCGCAGTCTGCCAGCGTGGAGCCCCAGAGGCTGCATACAGAAGGCAGAAGACCGGCTCCAGCAAACACCGACACATGATGCCGCCACGAGCCTTACCTCAGGGATGAGCTGGAAAATCGCATTGGAAAACAGCGTGCCGATCGCCAGCCCCACAAAGTAGGTCAAAATCTTGGGGAAGTAAGATTTCTTGATCAGCGGAGTCAAAATCAGCCCAAGGAGAGATGCCAAGTTGATGACTGTGACCGCCAGGAAGCCATAGCCCCAGACTGTGGGTCAGGAAAGAGTGGAAGTCAGTGAGGCGTTGGGCGTGGGAGGCAGGATCCGTGGAGCTGGAGACAAATTTCTTCTCCAAAGGCTTGAAACCAATCTTGGGAAATGGGGGCTTCTCGAGGAAAGCAAACACTGTGCGAAGAGGGACTGAGAGCGAAGCTGTCCATGCCGGGGAAGGGGCCTCAGGACTGGGCTCAGGAACTGAGCCGGTACTGAGAGGCTGGGGTGGGCGGCCTCCAGGTGACTCAGCCCTAATCTCTGGAGCACAGACACCACTAGGGAGGCACACGCCAGCCTCCTCCCCCTCTGGGGCCTCCTGGGAGCTGGATCCAACTCTGGAGGGACCACCATGCACTGCCCGCCCCACTCTGCGTCAGGGAGCCTGGGGACAGTGGGGGGTGGTCCCTGGGCCTGGTACCAACGATATCACCTTAGAATGAGATGGACGCAGTAGCCACACCCTCCAGCTTGGCCAGGAATGGCCTTCACTTGCCCTGGTGTCTGGAGGAAGTCAGGAGGTGCTGGGTGAGCACAGGGCAGGGCCGGGGCCCTGGTACTGGCAGGAGACACAGAGACAAATGGTGGGTTGGGCCACCAGGCCTCACACAGGACTCAGGGACACAAGAGAGCCACCGGGCCTGCACCCGCCTCTCCCCCATGCCACGACCCATGCAACGTCTCTGCTCCTAGGGGCATCCATGGGCCTGAGCGGCACCCACTGTCCACAGCTGAGAGTACATGCCAGGCCTGCCACAGGCCAAGTACAAGCCTGGTCGGTCAGTGCTGCAGGCAGAGTGGCCATGGGGACACAGAGGGTTCAGAGGAGGCACAGATAGGCATGCACACACCCCTGTGTGAGAGCTGCCCAGGGCGTGTGTGTGTACACATGGTCTCGGGTGAGTGCTCGTGCATATGGATATGTCCTGGATGCTGTGAGAGCTTGTGGGTGTGTGTGAATGCATGCGCAAACACATGTGCCCAGTGTTCAACAAGCTCCCTCCCCCGGGGACTGCGACCAGCACCTCCAGAGTTCCTGGTGGCACCTTAGCACTCACTCTGCCGTCTCCTCCCCTCACCCTTACCCTAGGGTCAAAGTCCTCTGCCTGTCTGTCCTGCATAGCCCCTAGCCCCCCACCCCCAACACAGTACATGTTGAAATGGTAAAAAGGGATGGGCGTGTCTTGAGTAGCAAGTGGAGGCAAAGGTGCACCCCAATCTCAAACTCCTCATCCCAGGGGTCTGTGATGCCTGTGTCAGGGTGGAGGCAAAGGTGCACAACTACCTCAGACACCTCACCCCCAGGCTCTGCCCTGTATCCGTGCTCCTGGAGCCATAAAAATCAAGCACTGGGGCCAGTCTCCATTTCACACTCAGAGGTGACACACTTGTTGCATCATTAGGAATTTATCCAGGAAGAAGTCCACGCATCGGAGAATTGGCACGCCAGCATTTCTGGGCGTCTCTGCCTCTACACAGATGCCCTGTCTGGCCTACTCTTTAGAGACGGCCTTTCTCTCTGCTCCCTCGGGGACCCCAGGAGGTTTCCAAATGTCTCCTGGGAGCACCAGGAACCCTTGCTGGCCTTACCCAGTGCCTGTTATGTGTTGAGAGTCCAAGAACACCAACTTCTTTAACTCGTTTGGTCTTATTTCACTGCACACTCCCAAGAATGAAAATGGAGACCCTGGGACATGTCAAGTCACCTGCAGGGCTGCGTACTACCATTACTAAGCAGATGGCAGTCCGTGGGCCCCTGCAGCTCTCCCATGGGTTCATGACACATTTGCATTTGAACTATGACTGTCACGTGTTCAGACACCTTTAACCATTGACAACTTCTCCTGGTCATTCAGTTTGTGTTCGATGTAAGGAGCCAGGAGCTATATGATGAGCAGAAACTTCAGTTTCTGGTTTTTAAATTTTACTTTACAGTAAAATTTAAATTTAAAATTTAAATTTAAAATTTATCCCTGTAAAGTACAGTATCTATGACTGTACATCACAGGAAGCTGATTTTGCTGGCACTTTCTTTCACCTACGAAGATTAAAAAGCAGTCATAACAGTCTCTGAAACTATATTCCTGAAATGTATAGTCTCATAACCCAATATTACTATAATTTTTAAAAATTAAAAGATATAAACTAGAAGAACTACCAGATAAACAAGCTGTGAAGTAATATGATAAGCATTAGATAACTGATTGATTCTGAGCCAAATAATGTATGATCCACAGCCAGTAAAGCTAACATGGCGTAAGGTCAAGACTCAGCTTTGGGGCTGGAGTGATAGCACAGCAGGTAGGGCATTTGCCTTGCACGCAGCCAACCCAGGTTCGATTCCCAGCATCCCATATGGTCCCCTGAGCACCGCCAG
>JAOXYA010004133.1:0-14435 GCA_028565675.1 Sorex palustris | reverse complement strand
GGGGCAAGGGGGCAGATAGGGAATGGAAAAGCAAGTCAAAATGTTAAGAAAGAATCAACAACGTCAAACAAAAGAATGTCACAGTTGACACTTATCTGAAACCGAAGGTGGACATTTCTCTTGCTAGTTCTTAGCTGAAAGTGTGAACAGTATAACTTTTCTAAATAGTTAGGATATTTGGGAATTCCTTGAGTTTCAGAGTTTCTGTTAAGTAGATAGCGGAGTTTCAGTCTGAGTGGTCAGTCTTTCAGAAATGTCTAATGTGTGGGCTGCTTGGGTAGGCATTATAGAAACAGTAGAGGGGAAAAAAAGACTTAAGTACAGAAATACACCACTATTTGAAGACGGAATCTTTCCGTGCTAGAACACAAAGTCATATACATGTTATGTGGGAATTATGAAGCCAGGTCACAGTCAGTACCTCAGCAAAACTCAGACACCCATTAATAAATCTCAAGAGCCACAATTAATCTCGGACCAGCACAAGGCTAAACAGACGGGGTAAATCAGAGGGGGACGGGTCAGCCTGATGCCTGCCCAAACAGAGCCCTTGGCAGCTGCTTTCTCCCACAATCCAAAATTGCTGCCATACCCCCGGCCTGACTTCACCGTCTCAGGACAGATCTCTTTGGATCTGCTGAAAATTCTGGTATGTGGGCTCTGTGATTGGAAACTCCAGACTTTCTTGGGGGTCTGGATGGGCTACCTCCCCCTACCTCCCTGTACTTCTGGAAGCCTCAATCCATACCCTAAAGCTGCCACCCAGTTAAAAAGCTACTCCAGCCTACTGTCCCGATAAAAATACTGAATGCCCTGAAAAAACACCATGACCTCTTAACACTTGTATTGCAAACCATAATATACAAAGGGAAAAGGAGTAAGATAAATAAGGAAAGTGCCTCCCATAGAGGGAGACTGGGGGCAAGGGGTGGAGTGTTGGGGGATGATAGAAGGGAAACAGGGGACACTGGTGGTGGGACATGGACAGTTGTGGAAGGATGGGTGCTGGGTCATTGTATGACTGAAACCCAATTATGAACAACTTTGTAATGTTCTACTCACAGATATTCAATAAATTTTTTTTAAAAGTAAATGTGGAGTTTGTGACCATGTCAATCAGCTTAATCAATGGCTGAATAAATCGCATACTCCTACATTAAAAAAAAAATACCTCAGCAAAAATCAGCTCAGTGGCAAAATCTCTGCAGTCTTCCAGTTTCTCAGCTGTGGAAATCCTCTGCCTTTTTTCTTCAATCAGAATTTCTAGCGCATCTTTCAAATCCTTGCTGGAAAAGGAAAAAAATTATCAATATTTATTTAAGACATCTAGGAAAATGGATTATGTATCATTTAAATGTTTAAAATGATCAGTTTTGACTAAAGTCATTAAATACAAGCAAAAGAACTTACATTTTGTTTATAAATATCCTTAAATCACATATAAGCTATACTTCATATTAAGAAACTGGAGTTATCTGGGACTGGGGAGATCATACAGCAGTTGGGCAATTTGTCTTGCATGTGACTGACTTGAGTTTGATCACCAGTCCCCATTTGGTCCCCTGAGCTCCACTAGGAGTGATCCTTGAGCACAGAGCCAGGAGTAAGCCCTGATCACTGCTAGGTATGCCCGCCCCATCCCCCATGCCCCCTAAAAGAAAAAAAAACTGGAGTTAGATTTCTAGGTACTGGGGGAAAAATAAATGATGCAATCTCTTTAAAAGTTTTAAAACTAGTATCAAGGGACTGGAGAGATAGTACAGTGGGGAAGTATACTTGCCTCGTGCTCAGTTGACCTGAGTTTGAGTGTCCCCTGCCCCAAATAATAAAACTAATACTAAAGAGCTAAAATCTTCAGGGCCAGTGATGTGATTCAGTGATGGAGTACATTACCTTGCCTGTGTGAGTCCCTAGGTTTGATCCCCAGCACCACAAAGGAAAAAGAAAAGAAAGGGACAGCATAAAACGAAAATTTAATTTGCTTGACCATCATAGCATTGTAATCTTCAAAAAGTGAGTGGAGGACTTCAGTGGGATTCAGGGGGAACTGGGCTGTCCGATCACCCACCCATTCTCTCTAGCCTAACCTGCACTCTCATTCTGGACAGTAACTCAAAGTGAGTTTTGTTTTTAATATTTATTCTGACATGCTATAGTTTCTTCCACACTGTAAACACCGAGTAAGCATGGGTCGCATAACTGGCTCCGTAAATGTGTTTTCGTAAACACGTTTTGAGGGTGTAGCCAAGGGGAGGCCTTGGACAGAGGGTTGTATTGTGCTCTGGGCTCCCACTCACCATAACCTTCGTTCAATCTCTGAACCTTATGTCTCTTTTCAAATAAAAGGATCAGGGCCAGAGCGATAGCACAGCAGGGAGGGCACTTGTCTTGCACGCGGTCGACCCAGGTTTGATCCCCAGCACCATGTATGGCCCCCCTGAGCCCAACAGGAGTAATCTCTGACCACAGAGCAAAAAGCAAGCCCTGAGCACTGCCGGGTGTGGCCCCCAAATGACACAAAATGAAACAGAAGCCAAAAGAAAAGTCAAATGAAAGGACAAGAATTGATGAACACTAAGACCACACCTTGTGATTTAAATACGGTTAGTCTCACCTTCGCCTGTTCGTGAATATATTCATGTGTGAGTGGGTTGTTCACCCAATCTTAGGGAGGCATTATTCTGTCTTGCGTTAATGAACAGTTGTCCCTCTCCTTTCCAAATGGCCACTTACAGACTGACAGCCTTACAGCCCTCTGAATGGTCACTTATAGCCCTTTTGATGCTGATAAAAATAGTAAAAATAGTCTTTTGTGATTAACCCAGCTTAACTGGAAAAGTAAGGGACAATTCTTTAAGTTTCTTTAGAGAACTAAATTGAGAGTTACACATTCAAAAGAGGTACTCTTTAGACTGTATGGGAACCAATTCTCTCTAACTGAGGGCATCACCCATGTCTCTGAGATGCCTACACCCTCACATGTCCCCAACACACACCAGCGGTGTTTGTGTTCACCCATTCACTACCCAACCCCACTGACTGCGGGGGTTCGTCGGGCACCTTCACCCCTACATTTAGGGCGCTGTTCATGGAGCCCTTCATGTTTAGGGGTTCGTCGGGCACCTTCGCCCCTACATTTAGGGCGCTGTTCATGGAGCCTCGTCACGACTCCTACCAACCATCTCCTCCACTGGAACATTCTGAATGCTTCAGGATTGACACCTGGCCAACTGCCCCCAATGGTCCAGGAGGTTTTAAAATATCCCCGGCCTCTGAATTCATAGAGTACACCTTGATATATCTAGGTCTACATCTATATATCACAATTTATTTTCTTCCATTCCTTTTGTTTAATGAATCACCATGAGATATAGTTACACACTTACCAATTTTCTTGATTACATTTCAGTCACACAATGATCGAGTACCCATCCCTCCACCAGTGCCCATTCTCCACCACCAACGTTCCCAGTATCCCTCCTGCCACCTCCCATCCCCGACTCCCCCCACCACTGTAGCAGGCACATTTTCTTTTACTCTCTCTCTCTCCTTTTGGATGTTATACAAGTAGTAAGTGGATATCATGTTTGGTCTGTAGTCTTCTTTCAGCATGTATCTTCCATTCTGAGCAAGCCCTCCAAGTATCATTCATTTAGTGGTCCCATTTCTATCCTAGCTGCCTTTCCCCCCACCAAATGAGGCTGGCTTCCAAGCCATGGAGAGATCCTCTTGGCCCTTATCTCTACTATTTTTGGGTGTTAGTCTTCCATTATGTTACTTTATTATATATCACAATTTAATTAAAACTAGATTCATTCTATTAGAGAGAATCATGCTGAGTGGAGTCAGTCAGAAGAAGAGGAACAGACACAGACACAGAATGATCTCTCTCATATGTAGGATATAAAGAAACGTAGTAGGGAAATAACAAATGCCACAAAGCAGAGCTGGTGTGTGTGTGTGTGTGTGTGTGTGTGTGTGTGTGTGTTCAGGGGAGTGGGCAACTGGGGTGGCATACTAGGACCACGGTGTAGGAGGGAAGTGGGCACTCTGTGGAGAGTGTGGTGTTGTTGGAATGCTGTACCCGACTAATAACAGTATTGTAAAGCACAGAACTTAAAAGTTATAAAATTAAAGAAAAATTAGGTTCACTATGACTCAGGTTCATTATGAAAACATTCCTCTGAGACAGCCGCCGTCAGTCTCTACAAGCCGAACCATTTTGAACGTTTTTCTCAGAATCAGCGCAAGTGTGAAAGAATTCAGTGTTTCCAAATTTGCGGGCAGGCCAAGAACATTTTGACAGAGATGCTGAGCCAACCCTTCCCTTCAGCTCCTGCATGGGCCAAGGTCCTGGCTCCGGAAACCAGGTCTTAGAACACACACACACTCGCCCTGCTCAGCGGGAGGCTGGACTAGCCCAAAGCTCTCCTGTCGGGCCACAGGCAGCCCCACTGCTATGAGAACAGTTTCAGCAGCAGCTCAGCCCCCCATCACTCCCTCCTCTGGGGTCAGGAGAGCAGAAAATTTTGCAGAAAAAGGCCAAGCATAGCAAAGATAAAATAAAACAACAACAACAAACATCCAAGCTTGGTGATAAATTTCCCAGCTGTGTGTTACTTACACAGACTTTTCATACTTCTTGTAGAGCCAAGAGATCTTAAAGAAGATGTCTGGTTTGAGAAGGAGCGCTTGCCACGCGTTGAAATAGCCTTGGATTTTAACCACGAAGGCGCTTTCTGCAGAAACAGACACACAGAAGAACAGCAAGTTGAGTAAACGTAGGAACTCTGAGAAGGGTCACTTGGCGCAAAGAAATCCCCTCTCAGTTCTCCAAACTGGTGTTCTTGGTCAGGCACATTTCTAGCCGCAGTGGGGTATTTGTACCTCTACCAACACTGATAGACAAATCAAGCACTTATTTGTTCTGCTTGGCTTCTGATTTGACTAAATTAACCAGAGATCCACAGGGTTCACTCATTTCTGTTGGACACTCAGCCTAGTGTTCCAGGCCCTTCTTTGGCAGTCTCTGACCCCCTCCTGTTTTGTTCTAGACAATGGGGAATGGGAGTGGGGTGGGAGAGGTGCTTGGGGCTCTGTGGTGCCCTCCCCTCAAGCAGGGGAAGCAGCGGAAAGTCCAACCTCTCTCCTGTTAGGCAGCCAACAGGCACATTTCAACTCCATTTGGTGTGGGGCAAGCGGCATGGCACATGCCGGCATGGATGGCACACTGAGTTAAGAGCATTTCTTTGTCTTCACAACGCAATGTTCTATGTTCCTGCATTCCTTCCCAGAACCCACGGCACAGCTTTTGTGTTGCTTATATGCAGCACGTGCAGAATATAACGCTCATCTTAGTGTTTTCAGCGTCAGGTCCTCATGCTTAGTCAGCCCTGAACAACTGCACTTTGATGAAGCACAATACTACGGGTAAGAGAACCTCTGCTCCCCCCCCTTCCCCTTTGCAAATTAAACTGTCAGTCTAGCATGAATTCCCACCCCAATAGATAACACGCCAGGAGTGATTCCTGAGTGTAGAGCCAGGAGTAAGCCCGGAGCTCCTCCAGGTGTGACCCTCCAAAAACACCCACCCCCCCCTCACTCACCATCCTTGGGCCCTGCTTTATTTTCCCCTCAAGACACTCGCTATCCCCTCCTGAAGACTACCATTCCCTCCTAATGACTAGACCTGGGGTCATTTTCTCTCTGTTGTCCCCTGGAGACTGTAGCACTGTAGCACTGTCCTCCTGTTATTTATCAATTTGCCCGAGCGGGCACCAGTGACATTTCACAACAAATTGTGAGACTTGTTGTTACTGTTTTTGGCATATCAAATATGTCACAGGTAGCTTGCCAGGCTCTGCCGTGCAGGCAGGATACTCTCGGTAGCTTGCTGGGCTCTCCGAGAGGGATGGAGGAATCGAATCCAGTTGGCCATGCGCAAGGCAAACACCCTCCCCATTGTACTATTGAGAAAAACTGTAAGGAACTCCTTGGAGCCATAAATTTTACTATCTTGTTCACTGCTCTAGTAAACCTCGGGACCTCGGAGCATGCCTGGCATAAAATAAAACAAATCAATGTTTGTTGAATGAGTACAAATCAATACATGCTGGTATAGTATAAATTACTTCAGGAGAAATTACATGAATTTGGGTGTGGTATCGATATCAAGAATAGAATCATCCAGATCACTAATGTTCGGATTTGGGTGTCAGCAGGGCTGCGTGAATGTGTCATAATATTCATTCTGCAGTATAATGAAGAATGCAGCAGCTTTTGGGTGGGAAGGTGTGGGGATTGTCCATACCCGGTGATGCTCAGGGCTTACTTCTGGTGGTGGTCAGGGACCATATGGGATGCTGGGGATAGAACTTAGGTTGGCCGTGTGCAAGGCAAATGTACTTGCACTCCCCAATTGTACTATCTCTCCAGCCCCAGAAAGTAGCTTTCTTGGAGCAACATCTTGTTAGGGTGTTTTCAAATGCTAAGTGACATGAAAATGCTATTTGTGAAAACAACTTTTTCTACTGCCCAGCACAGTAGAAAAATTATACAATAGATACCAAATTAATGGTATTATTTCAAGCAGCTGAACCACTATCATTGCATAGAATCAGAGTTTTTCGAGGGAGAGTATATATATGTGTATTTCAGTAGGTGTACATATGTTGTTTATGTATGTGTGTTACATCGAACTGTATCTGTATGTAGACACCGAGGTGAGGGTCAGTTGGTTTACTACAGTGATTAAGAGCTTGTTTTTTTGGACTCCTTCAACTTCAAAGCTACAGTCAAAAGTGTGGTTTGAAATGGTTAAATTTGCCAGTTTGGCTTTGGTGGTCAGTTTCCCCCACGAATAAGATCCTATTTCCTGGGAGCCACGCGGAGAAGTGGGAAAGAAATAGAAGATGGTCTTAAGAATGGTGGAAAAACAGCACATCAGGAGACAAATATCTTAGGAATACTTGGAGAGGTTGAACAGGGGCAGTGTGCAGGGGCTAAAAAGATGGCCAAAGACACACACAGAGCCCCAAAGGATCCCATCCTCAATACTCAGGGTCTCTGGAGTGTGGTTGGGCATGGCCCTGAATGTGGGGGGAGGGGAGAGGCAGACCAGTGCCCTGGCAAAGGTAGATGGTCCCTGAAACCCATGTCTCCATGCCCGCCTACTCTGTGTTCCAGGAAGGGCCCGAGAAGGAAGATGCAGTTACCATCCAAGGGGATCCCCAGGAACAGCACGTTCGAGGCGTCCAGCATGATGCGTCGCATGAGTGTCAGCACGTCCACGTAGCCCGACTCGCTGGTGACCTCCTCCAGCCGGTCCAGGTGCGTGCGGAGGGAGCTGGCGCAGATGGTGACCATGCGCACCAGGCCGGGTCCAGACAGCGCTATAGACGCGCACGGCCGGGAGAGAAAAGGGGGTGAGTACCGAGATGCACAGAGACCGTCGGGGTGGCGGGGGCGGGGGGGGGGGGGGGGGGGGGGGGGGGGGGGGGGGGGGGGGGGGGCCTGGCTGGCAGAGGGTGGCCGGACTGTCCACGGCTTCCTGTCTAGCTTCACGATTGGCTGCTGTCTCCTAATTTGTTTGCTGGTGCTGTCTCACCTGCGTGACTCGTGGTGAAGCTTATGCATCTTATTCCAGATTCTGTAGGGTGGGCTGCTCCGGCTAGGGCCAGCCCTGGGTGGGACTGAAAATGAAACTGCTTGTGGTGGCCGGTGGGTTGGTTGGTTATTTATTTATTTATTTATTTATTTGTTACTGTGTCTGGCATATCGAATACATCACGGGGGGCTTGCCAGGCTCTGCCAGGCTCTGCCGTGCGGGCGAGATACTCTCGGTAGCTTGCCGGGTTCTCTGAGAAGGGCGGAGAATCGAACTCGGGTCGGCCATGTTGGCCGCTTGTAAGGCAAAAGCCCTACTGCTGTGCTATTGAGACTTGTCTGTGGGTCTTGGTTTGCTCAGAGGATGGTTTGGTTTCAACAGGTGGTGTGGGTGCTGCTGCCTTACTAAGTCCCAAAGTGGGACCTGGGTGCTGGGAGCCCGAGCCACTTCCTGCTGTCAAATTTTGAGTCTGAAATGTGAGTCCTGTTGATGTCTCTCCATCTCAGTCTCTCCACACACTATGTCGATTCTTTCCACCCACCTCACACCTTAAGAACTCAGTGATTTTGGTTTTGTTTGGGGGCCCCGCTTGGAAAGGCTCAGGGCTCGCTCACTCCCGTCTCTGCTCGGGGATCTCGGTCTGGTGGTGCCTGGGGCATGGATGTTGAGCTGGGCATCAAACCCGGGTTGGCCTCGTGCAGAGCAAGTGCCCGTATCCTCTGTCCCATCTCTCTGGCCACTAAGTGATTCTTTCCTACTGGACTGGGAGCTCGGAAGGGCACTGGCCACTGCCTATTAGCCTCCTTTAGTCCATCAAACCTCCCCGTCTGAGTACCCAGTGGGTCATAAAGATAGGAAGAGTCTAACAGTTTCTTTAACTTCCTTTGAGCGCGACCTCTCTTTTCCTCCCTCTGTCCCTCTTCCTTCCCTCCCTCCTTCCCTCCCTCCTTCCCTCCCTCCTTCCCTCCCTCCTTCCTTTCCTCTTTTCTTCTCTCTCTTCCTCCCTCTCCCTTCCTTCCTCTCTTCCTTCCTTCTCTTCCCCCCGCCCCTCGTTCATTTTTGGCAGGCCACAAGTGGCTGTACCCGGACTTACTCCTGACTCTATTGCTTTGGGATTCCTTCTGGCAGTACTTGGGGGGAGCATATGGGGTGCCTCAATAGAACCAGGTCAACCACTGTTCTCTCTCTCTCTCTCTCTCTCTTTCTCTCTCACTTGCTCGCTCTTCTTTCTTTTTTCTTATATTTTTTAATTATTCAGACTTGTTGGTAAAGCCAGTATCCCAGAAATGCAAGAGAACCTCCTGAAGGCAGACTTTGCAAATAAGAAAGAGAGCCTAGTGAGCGATAAGCAGAAATCTGAAGATTTTTACTGACATATAAGGTGGGGGTGGGGAAGGTCAGGGAGATGCCTCTGAGGACTGGACCACATTTCTGTGTTGGTTTTGAACCTGGGGACCACAGGTGGCCCCAGGACAAAGCAGAGCACTGCCAGGTGAGGCCCCAAATCAAACTAATGATATTAATAATAATGATAATAGTAATAATAATAATGATGATGATGAAGGCCTGGGCTGGTGGCAAATTCTCTGACTGTAGGAAAGATCCAGCCAGTCTGAAAGACCAGGATAATACCCTCTTACCCCCATAAGTTCCACATCTGCAAGTCCAACAGACGCATCCTAAAGGCTCAACCCTTTGCGCAGAGGCCTAGCTGAACAGTGTCCAGGCTGATGGCTCTAGGGATTGGCTCTAACTCATCTAGCCTGAAGCCACGTTTTACACATATGAGCGGGATGTAGTATCATGGAAAGGGCTTGGGCCAAGGAATGTGGGTAGTTTCTTGATTCTATTTTTTTTTCTTTTGCTTTTGGGGTCACACCTGGAATGCTTAGGGGTTACTCCTGGCTCTTTCACTCAGAAATCACTCCTGGTGGTGCTCAGGAGACCATGAGATAGATACTGGGAATCAAACCAGGGTCAGCCATGTGCAAGGCAAACGCCCTCCCTGCTGGACTATTGCTCCAGTCTTGGGTGGCTTCTAGAAGCCTGAAAGATAGGAAGGGAACCCATTCTCCCCTGCAGTCCCCAGAAGTGAGGTAGCAAAACAGCAATCCCCCCCCCCCCCAGTGTTAGAGCACTGCAACTTCCAATGGGCTTTCTGACCTTTGAAGCTGTCAGGGGACCTGCCGGATGCTGGGCATCACCGGGGCTGTGTCCCTTTTCTTGGACAGCAGCGATGGTTCACGTGTGAGAGAGCAGAGTGGCTAGGCTTGTTCTCCCCTTGTCTCGGCAGCCAGCCATCAGGCTTCATGGGGTGGGGGCGGGAGGCAGTGAGTTTCAGAATGTAGCTGACTGAGGAATGGAGGAGAGTAATGGTGTGTGGTCCTGGTGTGCCTCACAGATGGGCTGGAGTCGAGGCTGGATTGGCCTGGCCTGGCCTGGGAGTCACCAGGCCAGGAGGCTGCGTCAGCTCTTGGCTGGTCTTTACCGCCACTGCCTCTCTGCAGTTCCTCACCTCTCAAAAGCTGCCAGTGACATGGCCTAGCCAGCCCTGCCCCACTCTGTAGCCCTCTGCTTCTCTGCCCAAGGTGGAGGAGTTGCTTTGTTCCAACGTCTGAGGCATCAGCCACTCACTGCTCCTGTTCTCAGTGGAAAACACCCTCTGTCGTGTCCCCCATCTCTAACTGCCCTTGATGTTGCTGTGGGTCTCACTGGCAAGAACAGAGTTTGTGGCTAGAAATGTGGCCCTCTTCCCTGTCCCCACCTCTAGATTGCTCCCTGGACCAGCATTTACAATGTTGGAACTCAGGCAAGTGACTCATCCCCCCAACCCCGTATGCCTCCAGTCTCCTGCCTATAAAATGCAGGTGATCCAGGTGTTTACCACGAGGGGTTGCGGTGGGTTAAACTAGTAAGCGCTTACTGTGAGGCCAGGGAGAGGGTATAGGGAGAGACTCAGGAGCTTCCTTGCACATAGCCAGTCCTGGCTCCATTCCCGGCGTCCTATATGGTCCCCCAGCCCTGCCAGGAGTGATCCCTGAGCACAGAGCCAGGAACCAGCCCTGAGTGGCGCCAGGTGTGACTCCCAAGCCCCAGCAAATTACATCAAGTAACATCAGATTATATCAAGGACTTCAGAGATGCCAAGTGCTCAGAACAGGGCCCAGGGGTGCGGGTGGGGGGGGCATAGAGCGGGCATGGGCACACGATATTTGGCAGCGGGGGAAGATGCCCAGGGTTGAAGAAGTGACCGAGGGGGCAAGAGGGGGTGGCTCCTGCTCACCCTTGTTGAAGTACGGCCGCACGGCCTTCCAGAGGGCCGGGTTGTTGTTGAAGATGACTCCGTTCTCGTGCATGCCAATGCACTGCAGCCCCAGCTTGCTGCCAAAGCGGCAGCTGTAGTGACTGTGCTTCATGACGTGGAACAGCCCTGAGGACCTGGAGGAAGCAAGCCGGGGTGGTCATTTTCAAGGTGTTGCGTGTGTAACGGTGGGGAGACTCGCCATGGGCAGCCCTTGTGGCTCGTGTGTGTGTGTGTGTGTGTGTGTGTGTGTGTGTGTGCAAGGCGGGCTTCCTGGGGTGCACACCTAACCCTGCCTCCTTCAGCACAAACTCTGGTGCCACCTGGTGTGGGCGAGAACCTGTGCCCGCATGGCTTTAAGGACCCCGACTCCCCACCTCCTTTTCTACTCCAACCCCAAGCTGCAGAAATACTGCGGTCAGCTGGGTGTCAGCTCTGCAGAGCCATGACACTCTCCCCTGAGCACCTCAGATAGAGCCACCCCCTCCCCCCGCAACACACACCCCTAAAGAGGTGGGGCGGCAGGGGAGCCTCAGCCTTAGGAGTAGTTCCACTCAGGCCAGGCCCTCCCGTGGGTCACTGTGCTGGGTATGAAGGGCAGCTTGTGGGCCCGGCTTGGAGCCCAGGGCTGGGCTGGCTGGACTGGCCCTGGTCAGTGCTCCATGGTGGTGATGGCTGCTCTCCTGGGACTCCTGAGTCCATCACGGTCCATGGAGGAGCCCGGGCTTCTTCCGGGGCCTGAGACATGGTGAGCCCCTGAGCTGGCTTATGCCCACACCCCCATTTCTTCTGGGCTCCTCCCATTGCCATGGACCCACCAGCCTCTCTGTGCCAACAGAGCCTGTTTCAAGACCATTACCCATATGATTCCACTAAGGGTCAGTGGAAAAGGCTTCTCGGGTTTGGGATGTGGATGTGGCAATTCAAGCCAATGCAAACCCCCAGTGCAAAGTAACAGGTAAGTCCACTTTTTTTTCTACAATAAAAAATTATTTGTAACATTAGCCATTTTTTAAAGAATATCTTTATTTATTTTTGCTTTTTGGGTCACACCTGGTGATGCTCAGGGGTTACTCCTGGCTTTGCACTCAGGAATTACTCCTGGCAGTACTCAGGGGACCATATGGGATGCTGGCAATTGAACCTAGGTCTGCCACGTGCAAGGTAGATGCCCTACCCACTGTGTTATCACTCCAGCCCCCTCATTTTTCTTTTAAAACAGTGCAGGGCTTGTGGACTGCAAAGAGGAGGCAGGTGATTAGCA
This sequence comes from Sorex palustris, assembly GCA_028565675.1. Taxonomy (NCBI): domain Eukaryota; kingdom Metazoa; phylum Chordata; class Mammalia; order Eulipotyphla; family Soricidae; genus Sorex; species Sorex palustris. The sequence continues at coordinate 2,264 of JAOXYA010004133.1, read as the reverse complement.
AAAGAGTTGAGGTTTTCTGCAGGACGTCTGCAGGATAGAGAAAGACAAGGCAAGGCAAACCGCCTTTTGCTTCCATTTCAGTCAGGTTTACAGGGCAGGGACCAGATCTGGTGTAGGATTTGCTGCTGGTATATGTGCTGGTGGGGTCTGCAAGTAGCCAGATCCAGCAAGAAATGACCCTCGACTCTGAAGCTTGAGAATCAAGCTGCTCTGGTCTGGGAAGCAAACAGAACCCAACAACTCCCTGCAAGCTTCCTGCAGCTGAGGATCTGAAACCAGGGCCAAGGTGGAGTTCAGAGAGAGATCAGAAAGTCAGAAAGGGATTAAACATTGGAGCAGAGGAATGGAAGGAAAATGTGCTCATTATGGCAAGGAAGCACCACCTTTATAAATGATGTTGCAGAGGAGGGGGACCGGCTCTTCCTAGCATGCAGAGGCTAGAGATGGAAAATAGCTGTGCAGTGCCCAATTGTGCAAATTCAAGTTGCATCGAATATTGCTGCCATATTCCTCATTTGGGATCACATGGCTTATTTCTTGGTGAGCTCGGTATTCAGGGCATGCTTTTATAAAGTCTTTATGGACATGGACACCATGTCCCACCAGCTCCACAGGGCAGCTGTCAAATGCACCTGAAAAGTAAGTATTAAAAACCTTTGGTTCTGGGGCTGGAGCAATAGCATAGTAGGTAGGGGGTTTGCCTTGCACTCAGCCGACCTGGGTTCAATTCCCAGAATCCCATACGGTCCCCCGAGCAGCATCAAGAGTAACTCCAGAGTGCATGAGCCAGGAGTGTCGCTGGGTGTGACCCCCCTCCAAAATAATAATAGTGAAAACCTTTGGTTCTTGCAAATTCTCCTGCAATGGGATTTTCACATAATACAAAGTCCGGGAGCGGCTACTCTAGTGGAAGTAGAGGGTTTTTTCCCTGAGTCGTAGTCAAGTCTTCACTCTTACTCTTTTCTGTCATAGTTGATACTTGGTTCCCAAAGGGACAGCTTTGCTTTCATGAGCTTTGTCCAGCTCATGCCTGTGAAAGCATGTGCTGGACAAATAAAGGTTGTTCTGGGGGAATGAATTAATTAGGCAGTGGACCAAATGTTACACGTACACAGTTGTGACAGATTTCAGAGTCTAGTTTTAAACTGTAAAGGCAAGCCATTGACACGAAATAAAAATGCCAAGAAATAAAAAATGAGATTACAAGAATAAATTATTTTGTTGATACTTTAGTTCAGTAAAACATTTTATTCTCGTCAAAACGCTATAAAGTTAGTATCCTCTTAATTTTTGGAGACTTGACATCGAATAATCACTAGTTCTGGATATGTTTACCTCTTCCTAGCAGCTGGGTCAGAGGTTGGGCTGACTTTCCTATCGTGCAAAGAGCAATTCCTCCCTCTGCTGGAGTCCCCGTGATTGCTTGCTGAGTAACCATTGGCATGAAAGAAGAAATGGGTTTCAGGTGCGTTTTGACAGCTGCCATGTGGGGCCAGTGGGACATGGGCATCTTTACCATCCATGTAGATGCTCACAGCAGACTCTGCCATTTCTGTCTCAAGCCAGGCCATCCCCCCAGGTGGATGAGACAAGTCAAACGAAGAGGTGGGAGCAGTCTTTCCTTGAGGCTACCTCCCTCATACCTCCCTCATTCTCCACTTTGCCAATCCACCCGCAATGCTTCTTCCAAAAGCCATCCTCTGCTTTTTACTACTCTGTAGAAATCCGTGTTCTCCATTGAACACATATCTCCATCTTCTCTCCCTTCACATTTCTTTTTCTTTTCTTTTCTTTTTGCTATTTGGTTCACATCTGGTGATGCTCAGGGGTTACTCCTGGCTATACACTCAGGAACCACTCCTGGCGGTGCTCAGGGATGCTGGGAATCAAACCTGGGTTGGCTGCGTGTAAGGCAAATGCTCTACCCACTGTGCTTTCATTCCAGCCCCAGCTTCACATTTCTTAAAGAAAATTTCTTGAAATAAAACCAATTCCCCTTCACACACATAAAATTAAAGCACACAGTAAGCACAACCTCATACCCACACATTTTAAGAACTAAAGAGCAAGCATATCACTATTTTTTCCCTACTCCTAAACCTTATATACATAATTATCTATGTTTGCATGATCATTTCTTCCAAAGGGATTACTAACCAAAACAATTTTTTTTTTAGAGAAGAAACCTCAAGGCCCTCCCGTTGATCATCGATTTGCTCGAGCGGGCCCAGTAACGTCTCCATTGGAGACTTTGTTGTTACTGT
>JAOXYA010004115.1:0-14437 GCA_028565675.1 Sorex palustris | reverse complement strand
GACCCCCGCCCGAGCCCGCGGACCCCTACCCCCACTGGAGCCCCGACCCCGATCCCCGCCCGGGCTCGCCGAACCCGACCCCCGCCCGGGCCCGCCGACCCCCGCCGGGGCCCCGACCCCGATCCCCCGCCCCGCCCGGCCCGCGCGCCCGCCGGTAACGTTTCCTGCCGGGGCGGGAGCCGCGGGGCCGCCCTGCTGCAGCCGTCTGCGGACGTGCAGCCCCCTTGGACACATAGGCCCCGGGGACGTGCAGCCCCCCGTGAACGTGCGCCCCCATGGACGTGCGGCCCCCGCATGGACACGCAGGCCCCGCGGACCTCGGGCCCGTGGACGTGCGGCCCCCGTGGACGTGTACCCCCCACTGGACGTGTAGCCCCCCCCACCCCGGACGTGAGGCCCCGGCCCTCCCGACTCAGCAGGGCCAAGACGCCCGCGCCCTCGCCGCCTGCCCGCGGTCTCCTGGGCTGACCCTCCCGGCGGACCCTCCCGGGGCCGAGGCGGCGCTCAGGCTTTTCTCTGCCGTGTTGTTCCGTTCCGGAGACGTACAGTGAGCTAGCCCAGATTCCGTTTGGTTTTTGATTCTGGGCCACACCCGGCAGTGCTCGGGGCCCTGCCTGGAATCGCGCCCCCAGATGCGGGTGGGCAGCTAGCGGGCAGCGAGGTGGTGGGATGGCGCCAGGCAGAGCGGGCACCCGCTCCTTCGAGCCCACCTCTCCGATTATCCCAACCTGGGCAGCCCCAGGTTGCCCGAGGAGGCTGCCCCGGGCCCGTGGGTATTTGCTTTGGTCGCGACCTCTGGGTCCCTGGGCAGTCCTGAGAAACGGACAGATTTTATGAGAAATTTCTTGATTTCTCAAAGCTCTGTTTGTCAGCTTGACTTTCCTACAAAGTAGGCTTATCACAAGGGTTATTTCTGCAAATGGCATCGGGAAAGGGGCTCCGATCCCCTTTCAAACTACTATGGTTAATTGACTTTCAGCTGATAACTGAGTGGATTCGCATTCTATTTCAGATGTGCGGTAGCAGTGTTTATTAGAGATGCTTCATTGGATTGTTTTTTCTCTGCCCAAAGATTTGGCTCACGCTGGTCTCTGAATTGGATTAAATTCTTAACTGCCTACAGACTGGCTTTTAGCATTAGTGGGTTGGTAATAGATAGTTATATTAGCTGGGCTTGGCCATATGGCCTATTGTATTATTTTGAAACCCCTAGTTAGCATAAGTCTAGCAAGGTATTGAGCATAGCGTTTTAGAATTTGGGGGGGCAACCACACCCAGTGGTGTCCAGGGGTCTCTCCTGGATTGGGGATTGGCGCTCAGTGGGCTGGACATGCAAGGCCAGTGCCTTACCTGCTATATTATCTCTCTGGCCCCATGTTTTACAGAGTTTCTTTGTCCCTTTTTTGGGACCACACCCGGTGGTGCTCAGGGCTTACTTCTGGCTCTGTGCTCAGGGATCAAACCTGTAGTGTCGCTTGCAAGGCAAGTGCCCTCACTGCTTTGGTCTCTGGCCCTTGTTTTGAATTTTTTTTAACCCTCTTTTTGCAAGTTCTGATTTCATGCTTTCATCATTGATGCAGTAGTCGAAGACCTGATGAACCAGGGAGTTCAGTTTGATCAGAGAACAGGGTGGGGGAGGAGGTAATCTCCATTTTTGACAGTGAGATTAGAGGAACGGTTGACAAAATGCAATGTATAACATTGAAAAAACAGCTCAATTTTATGTGGAGGGTTATTTTTATTTGTTGAAAAAATTCGATTTATTTATTTTGGTTTTGGGGTCACACCTGGCAGTGCTTGGTTTACTCATGGCTCTACATTCAGGAATTTACCTCTGGCTGTACTGTATAGGGTGCTGTGGATCGAACCCAGGTCAGCTGTGGGCACTGTGCTATTGCTCCGGCCCAATGTAAATTTTTGGGCCACACCTGGAATTGCTCTGGGGGGGGGTCTGTGGTGCTGGGAGGTGTCCCACATGCAGAGCTTGGGCCGCAGCCTGTCAGACGCCTCTGACCCTCGAATGTCCAGCGATCATGCACTTAGAGCAGGCTGAGTGTACAGCAGCCAGCTGGAGTTCAATCCCTGCCACCCCAGAACCCCACCTGAGTGCAGAGCGAGAATTGCCTGTTGTGGCCCCCAGGCCAAACCCAAATTGTTAACTTGTATGCATATGCTGAGAGACAAGGGAGAGAATAGTGGAGAGCGAGTGTCAGAGTGTCAGCCCACAGGGCACGCTGAGACGACTTGGTGTTCCTCCCTCAGAAGCTCGGAGTCCAGGCCTGAGTTTCTCCTTAAGCAGTGTAGGGTCTGGAGAGTGGGCCCAGGGGACAGTGATGCGTTTAAGCCCCGTGGCTCCTGGTGGCAGGGCGCTCCTGGTGGCAGGGCGTGCTGTAGTTTGTTCAGTAATTGCTGTCTTCCCACAGTGGAGAAGGATATATATGAAGTGGGGGGAGGGGTGGCGGGTTGGGGGCCCGGCCTGGCGGTGGTCAGGTTACTCCTGGAGATGCTGGGGTTTGAACCTGGTCAGCCACGAACCCGGTCGGCTTTTGTGCTGTCCTGTCCCTCTGGCCCTTGTGTTTGCTCGGCCCACCACGCCTTGCCGTCCTTGGGGTCCTGCTGGCTCTTGCCTGTAAGCGGGCCCTGGGCTCACTGGACTCGCCTTGACCGGAGACGAGTCTCAGTCTGCCAGAACTGGAGGCAGAGAGCATGCGGTTATCTGTACCTGTATGTGTCTCTGGCCTCAGCCCTGTGGCGATTTTAAACCATTCCCACAGAGGATTGCAGAGTCTTTTGGTTACCTGTCCTGCCAGTCAATGTAGCTTTAAAAAATTTAGACACTTGATAATTGGACAAAAAAGCGTTCAGAAGCAATATTTGTAACTTCAGGTTCCTGAAATCCAGGGAGGGTGAGGAGGGAACTCTTTATTTCTGGGGGCTGAGGGGGCTTGGGCTGCCAACTGCATCGCATCTCGGGAGGCTCTGCCCAGGGCCCCCCTTGGTGATGCCCGCTCCCTTGCTCCCTAGGGAATGTTCCAGGGCACACGGGTCTTTCTTCCCAAGGGCTCCAGCAGAATAGGGGATGGAGACAGACCCCTGTCACTTCCTCCCTCTTCTTGTTGCTCCCGTGTGCTTTCTTTCCTTGCTGTTACTTGTGGGGGGCAGGGCCGTGCCGCTTTTGGGGGGGAGTGGGGATTGGGGGCGGCTGTGCTACACCTGGCAGTTCTTGGGGATCACATGGTGCCAGGGATTGAACACAGCGTTCCCCCTTACACAAAGCCTATAGTCCCATCTTTTGAACCCTCTCTGGTCCTTATTTTTTCCCCCTTGGAATGTTCTCTTAACAGTACCTGATACTATGTAGGTTTAGAAAACTGTTAAGAATCATTTCTTACGGATTTTACTCCTTTCCTCTTTCGTGCTGAGGCTTGGGAAGGGCTCCCTGTGTTCAGGGCTTTCTCCTGGCTCTGCACTTGTGGGACCATGGCGGAGCTGGGGATTGAGTCTGGGTCAGCCCCCGTGATGCTGAATTTCTAGAGTTCTACATTCTTAGGGATGTCCCTTGGTAGAGACCATAATAATGACAGATTTTTTCATTATTCTTCTATCTGGAGGTTAGTTTATGGGGCTTAATATTGGGCCTCACCTGGTGGTATGGGGGATGCTCCTGGCACTATTCTGGGGACCTGCGGTCTTTGGGGTTGCGTGGGGTCCACTGCATGCTCCTGAAGCCTCCTGTGGCCCACAGTGCGAGTGTGTGGAAGGAATGGGGCTCGGGGCGCAGTCTGGGACGGAGACAGGTGGGGGAGGGTGCACACGCAGTGGCCAGCGCCAGCAGCACGGCACAGCCGGGGAAAGAGCGCGGCGGTTTCTGTGCCGAAAGATTGGCTACAGCACTGAGGTCCGACTCGCATATGACTCACTGGTTTTCCCTCACACAAGCCCTTTAATTCTAAAAGATCGTGTCCACCTGCGATGCCATTCCATCTTCGTGATAGGGGGAGGACAGGTGAGTATGTCAGGAGAGGAGATGGCATGGAGGGAGGGTAAGTCCGAGAAGGACACATACAGGATGGTCCGGGGACCAAGAGAGAACGCATGGCGTAGACAATATGAAAATGGTGACAAGACCTTGGTCTGGGATCACAAAGCTGAGATGACCAGCAAGGGGGGACTGAAGGAATGGACTGGGTGTGACACTGGGATGGTGGTGTGCGCTAAAGGCCACTTGGTGGTGAGGGGCAATAACTAGATCTTGATAACAGCTCTATTGGGACCATAATGTTAACACTATTTAAAGGTGGTACCTTGTGAACCTGAGAGATAGGGCCGCGGCTGAGGTGCTTGCCTTGCACGTGGTACAACCGGGTTCAATCCCTGGCATCCCCTGTGGTTCTCTGGTCCCTCCTGGAGGGATCTGATCCCTGAGCTCAGAGCCAGGAGGAAGCCCTGGGCACTGCTGCCAGGTGTTGCCCAAAACCTAAATAAACATGGTACCTTATCTACTAGAATAAAAGAAAAAAAATTTTTTTAAGGCAGTAAAATATTATGGGAGAAAAAGCTACAAAATCAAGAGAACTACTCCTCCTTCCCCCCCCCCCCCACATACCCTCGCCACAAAACACATGCAGAGAGGGGAACCCAGAGCCATAGGCCATAGTACAGGAGGCAGGGAGCATGTCTTCCTCGTGGCCGGCCTAGGGCCACCCCCAGCATCGCATCGCCTATGGTTCCCCTGCACCCTGTCACGAGCGATCTGTGAGCACCGCCAGAGCGTGCCCAAAAGTAGAAGAAATGGGTGCTGAGTGAGAACTCCTTCACCTGGATAGCGGGGCTAAGATTGACCTCATCAGAGGGACCCTCTCTGGCCTTGCTCTCGAGGGAGGAGAGGAAGGGATGGAAATGGTGAGGAGACCATCCGCGAGAATAGAGAGCAGGAAAAGACCCGGGTCTCCATGCTTCATATCCTAGTCAGTTTAGGCTGCAACACAGACTGAAGTTTATTGGGGGGTGCTCGGCCAGTGGTGCTCAGGGGCATCTGGTCCTGTGATTGAGAGACCCCTGGCTGTGTTGGGAAACCATCCATGGCACCTGGGATTCAAACCAGCCACATGCTAGGCCAGTGCTTTGACCTCTTCTTGTGGCCCCTTGTACTGAGCAGTGCCTCCTGGTCTGCAGTTGAGGGGGCTGCAACAAGGATGCCCCAATCCTTGTTGGGGGGCGGCTAAGATCCCTTCTGGATGCTCTGGCTGCCCTTGGGCCCAGGAGTAAGGTTGGGTATGCGTGCACGCGCATGCGCACACGCACACACACACACACACATTCATTTTGCTTTATTTTGGTTTTGCGCCATGCCCTGCAATGCTCAAGGGTTACTCCGGGATCATGGATTATCTCTGGCGTTCTGGGGACCATCTGTGGTGCAGGGAATTGAACCCTGGTTGGCCACTTGCAAGGCAAGTTCCCTCCCTTCTACTTTCGCTCTGGCCCTGTCACTTCATTTTATTTTTGCCTCACCTGGAGAGACTGAGGCAGAAGTCTTGCCTCTGCTCAGGTATCACTCCCGGAAGTGGCAAGGATCAGACCGGGTAGACTGGACACAAGTAAATACCTGAGCCCTGCACTGTCTTCTCTGGCCCTGTGTTGGCCCCAGGGTTAGACCACAAGACCCTCAAAAACCTCCAGGAGTAGCCCCTGAGCTCTGCTGGGTCTAGCCTGCCCCAAGCCTGTGTGTGTGTGTGGGGGGGGGTGACTTCAGGGCTATGAGCAGAGTCTGGGGGCCTTTCAGGGCATCACTAAGTGGGGAGTAGGTTACTGGGCGCGTGGTCACTCGGTCTTCAAAGCAGCCCTGTGGAGCTGTAAAGGAGCTGATGCACCTTTACAGGCACATCCGATGTTTCTGGCTTTCGTTCTGAACATTGCATTGAGGGGACAGAAGCTATGGTGGGTGCTTTGGTGCTGTGGTGAGACTACAGGTAGATGAGCCAGCATGCATTCATGTGAGGGCAGCGAACAGGTCTGGGAACCACCCTCACTGCCACGCGCTCGGGTTAAGACAAGAGTTCCTGGGTGCAGTGGTAAAGATCTGTTAGATTCAAGGCCTTTCCCCTGTAATCTGGGGGAACAGCGGTGTCCCAGGACACAAGAACATCTGAGGGAGGCAGCAGAGAACAGCGGCAGGAGGTCCTGGGGGTTTCTGTGTGGGGTTACTTTCTGAAGGCTAAGCCATTCTTCAGAGAGGACAAACGGGAGCTGGAGCCATAGGACGGCGGGGAGGGTGCTGGACTTGCCCACTTGCCCAGGTTCAGTTCCTGGCATCACATGGTCCCCTGATCTCTGTCAGGAGTGAATTCTGAGTGAAGAACCAGAAGCTGGGAGTAAGCCTTGAACACCAGGCTTGGCCCCAAACCCACCATCCCACCTGCCCAGTCATCTTAAGGGGAAAAAAAAAAAGAACAAAGTAAGCTAATTTGAGGGGCTGGAGAGATAGCACAGCGGGTAGGGCGTTTGCCTTGCTTGCGGCCGACCCAAGTTCGATTCCCAGCATCCCATATGGTTCCCTGAGCACCACCAGGAGTAACCCCTGTGCATCGCCAGGTGTGACCCAAAAAGCAAAAAAAAAAAAAAAAAGCTAATTTGAACAGCAAGGTTATATGAGAAGTGAACTTAAAATTCTTTTTGATATCCTAAGTGCCTTGTTCTTCAAACCTGAAAAAATAATGATTTTCTAACAAGTTAGTCACTTATTTATTTGGATATTTGGGTCCCAACTGGTTGAGTCCAGAATTTACTAGCTTTACATTCAGGGATCACTCCTGGCAGGACTTGAGGGACCATATGGGGTGCTGGGAATCAAACCCTAGTTTGCAAGACAAATGCCCTACCTGCAGTACTATAACTCTAAACCCTGCTCATTAATTTTTACAGTGGGCTATACCGATCTACTCTCTGGTTCTCTGATTTAGTGCTCAGAGCACATTTGGTAGTGTTCGGGGGATTGTGCAGTGCAAGGCAGTGAACCCAGACCTAGTTTGCAGCTCCTTGAGATGGCTCCAGCCTTGTGATGGCTACTGGGTGGGGGATAGATGTTTTCTCAGGCATGAACACAGTGAACCAGAATCTAAAAGGGAAACCACTGACGGCATTGGTGACCGTGATAACATTGGCGCTTTCAGGTGGAAATGGGAGTTTCCTTTTGGAGAGGTGACTCTGGGGGCTGGGGAGATAGTATAGTGGGTAGAGAGTTTGCCTTGCACAAGGCTGACCCAGGTTTTATCCCCGGCATCCAACATGATTCCACAAAAAAAAAACAACAGGAAAACACAAAGAGAAACGTAATTCCACTACCACATCTCTTTTATTCCTTTTTGATTTTGGACCACTCCTGAAGGCCTTCTATTCCTCCTGACTCTGCAGGGATCTCTCCTGGCAGTGCTTGGGAAGCCCTATGGGTTGCTAGGGATTGAGCCTGGGTTGACAACGTGAGTGACTGCGTGGACTGCCCGCATTGCTGTCTCCCCAATCCCATTTGTTTTGGGTCACTTCTGGTACTGCTCAGTGCTTATTCCTGACTCTGCTTAGAGATCACTTCTGGCAGTGTTGGGGGGACCCATGGACCACATGCACAGCTGGGTTCTGAACTGGATCAAACACCTGCCTTCCTCACTGGACTGTCTCTCCAGCCCTATGGCCAACTCTTCAAGCTTAACGCCTTGACCAGATTCCTCATGACTTGCATCACAGTTATCTCCTTTCATAAAATAGTTGAGGGCTCAGTGCGATCGTATCTCACAGATCGGATTAACTGTGTTGTGTGCTTAGCCTGAGTGGGAGCATAGGAGTTTGCTGCATCACCTGCATGCTTAGCCTGATGTAGGCACAGGTGTTAGCTTCCATCACCTGCATGCTTAACCTGAGTGGAAGCGCAGGTGTTAGCTGCCTGTTAGCAGCCGTCACCTGCATGCTTAGCCTGAGTGGGAGCACTGGTGTTAGCCATCACCTGCGTGCTTAGCCTGATATAGGCACACAGGTATTAGCCACCTGTTTGCTATCTCCTGCATGCTTCACCTGAGTGGGAGTGCAGGTGTAAGCCATCACCTGCGCGCTTAACCAGAGTGGGACTGTAGATGTTAACCGCTGTCACCTGCATGCTTTAGCCTGATGTAGGCATACAGGTGTTAGCCACTGTCACCTGCGTGCTTAGCTGATTTAAGCATACAGGTGTTAGCTGCTGTCACCTGCGTTCTTCGCCTGAGTCAGAGTGCAGGTGTTAGCTGCCTGTTAGCCGTTTTCACCTGCATGCTTAGCCTGAGTGAGAGCACAGGTGTTAGCTGCTGTCACCCATGTGCTTAGCCTGATGTAGACACACAGGTGTTACCCGCCGTCACCTGTGTGCTTAGCCTGATGTAGGCATACAGGTGTTAGGTGCCTGTTAGCCGCCGTCACCTGTGTGCTTCGCCTGAGCGGCAGCGCAGATATTACCACCCCTGCTTATGACACCTCCTTCCTGCTGACATCCAGGACGTGTGGCCCACCTCCCCGGTGGTGTCTGCCTTAGCTTCCAAGGGCCCTTCTGCTGGCCTTGAGCTCTTCCTCTGGGTGTGGCATGTGGCTGCAGTGACTCTCAATAGTTCTTTTTACTTTTCGGTTTAGGGCCACACCCAGCAGTGCTCAGGGATCACCTCATGGCGATGCTGGGGGAGCGTGTGGGATGGTAGGGATTGAATGCGGGTCAGCCCTGAAAGGCGAGTGTCCTACCCATGGTCCTATATCTCCGACCCCAACTCTCCTGAGTTAAGAGGCCAGAAATTTCAGCTACTGACAGGGCAGACCTTTGCCCTTTTCTGCCTTCTTGTGGTTGCTGGCCATGCAGACCAGACCTCTCTGCCTTCATATTGCCTCTCCTCTGTTTCTGATGCCAGTCATTGGGTTTGCCTCCTCCCACCCCACGCACTGGGAGCTTAATGAAACTTGTACCCGGGAAGACCCTTTTCCTAAACAGTCCTTTACAGTCCTAGGTGGCTGGGAAGTTTTCAGGGGATGCCCTCCCGCCCACTGCAGTCCTAGAGCTTCTTGGCCCTGCCCTTGGCATTGGGCCGTCACCGTCCTTTTGCCCCCGCCTCTGCCAGTCCTGTGGGAAGAGCCTCATTGGGGGAAGAGTACAGGCTGAAGGCTCTTGCTCTCTGCAGCTGACCCTGCTGTGTCCCCTGGAGTCACTCCTGAGCACACTTGGCCCCAGGAAACACTTGCAAAAATGTCTGGTGTCTGGTCGCGCTGCAGACCCAAGTGTGGGAAAGGAGCAGGGCTTCTCTGGTGGGTGTGGGGTCGGGCGTAAGACCCTGTGCGGAGCGTGCCCTTCTCAGCACTCTTCCCAACAAGTGCCAGCTGTTTTTTTCTTTTTTTCTTTTTTTTCTGAAGCAAGATTTTATTTCGACTTAGATGTGAGGGGAGAGGCAAGGTCAGGACACTGGCTTCTCCAGAGTGGGACAGCAGCTGTGTAGATGGCGGGTGTGGCTCTCCGTCTGGCCTGCATCTCACTCAGCGGTGCTGGGGTCCATCTGGGTGTGTGCCACCCTGCTGCGTGATGGTTCGGCCCCTTAGCCCCGTGCAGGTCCCTCCTGTGCTTTGCTCTGCAGGGCCTGACCTGATGCATCCGTTGGCCACCACGACCCTTGATTCAGAGCTCCCTGTTGCGCTTGCATCTGCCCCATCTGTTGCTGTTGCACACTGTCCTGACTTTGGATGGCTTAGAGCTAGGTCTGCACCCCAGTCTTGCTGACCTTGGGCCATCCCTCCAGCTGGCCACCACCATTTGTATTTATGTATTTCATATTTTGGTTTGGGATCACCCCCAGCAGTGCTCAGGTCTGCACTCGGGTCACTCCTGGCTGTGCTTGTGGGACCAGGTCGGCTGTGTGCAAGGCCAGTGCCCTCCCTGCTGGACTGCTGCTCTGGCCCCAGCATCTTTGTTTCTGTTGTGCCTTTGGTTGGTGGGGGAGAAGACTGTCGGGCCACCCCCAGCAGTGCTCAGGGGTCAGGGTGGGGGAACCCATATGCCATGTGGGAGCCAGCTGGGCAAGCGCCTTACTCCCTGTCCCTGTACTAGCCCTCCAGCCTGCCTTTTATATATATATATATATATATATATATATATACACACAACCATTTACTATTTTATTTTGAAAAATATGGTGAGTATTACATGTTTTCAAGAGGGTCACTGATTTGAGTAATACAGTTTCCTTCATAACAAAATTAACATGGCTTCCATCAGTTTCATTACAGTTAATCCAAAGAATAAAGCCTTTAAACCTAGACTTCACAAGTTGACAGTTTTGCCTTTAAATATTCCGAACTTCGTCCATGTCAGCTTTGGGATTCTAATCTCGTCTGATACCGTGAGGCAGGGTAATTTGATCAGAGGCCAATTCTGAAAGGCCAGAAGACATTGTTCTAACTTACGCAGTTGAACCATTTTTCTTGATATTGTTCTCTAATTCCTTACATTCCAGAATGTTCAGTGGATTTCTAATCAACTCTCAAGATGAAGGGGAATTGATCATTGTTTGCCTGAAATCTTGGCTTGTGTTCATCTTATTGGACCAAAAAATAGGCAGGGCTGGAGCAGTAGGACAGTGGGGAGGGCACGTGCCTGGCACGTGGCCAACCTGGGTTTAATCCCCGGCATCCCAGTCCCATGAGCACCGCCCGAAGTGATTTCTGAGTGCAGAGCCAGGAGTAACCCCCTTAGCATCACTGGCGGTGGCTCAAAAGCCAAAACCAAACAAAAAATCGGCTCCGTAAATGCCCACCAGTTCTGCAACTGAAACTGGTTCCTCGGGCAGGCTGCCCTGAGCAGTGGGCTCTCCTGCGTCCCAGTCATCTGGGCCAACTTGAGTGTCATCTCCTTCCTGCTTTTGGATTTGTGTCTGGGCCACACCCAATGGTGCCGACCGGCCTCCCCCAGGCAGAGGCCGCACTCAGCCTCTTGGGCTCTCCAGCCCCCTGCCACTCACGCTCAAATGTTGTTCAGTCCTTGCCTTGCTGACATTGGCATCGCCCAGCAGCAACGGGGTGTGTGGAGCTGTTAGTCTAAGGCCCACTCAGATGCTGTGGTTTTGGAGGTGCTGCTGAAGACCTCATGGGTTGAAGGGAAGTGGAGAGTGTTTTCAGGGAATCAGAGCAAACAGGTAGTCTCTGCCTGACACTGCGCAGAACAATGCGCTTATTCAGTCAAGCCTTTCTCCCTGTCTACATTCTCACTCTTCTCTCTTTCACTTCCTCCCCCCACCCCCTTCCTTCCTCTGCCACTCCCGCAGTGTTCAGGGTTTTACTCCTGGCTCTTACTCCTGGTGGTGGCTGTGGTGCTCATGTGCTTGCCAGAGGCAGAGATGGTGGTATGGCCGTGTCTTTCCGCTTCAGTGCTCACCGGGATGTACCCCGTTTTTGGCACTTGCATATACCTGCCTTGGATTGTTCTCTGCGCATGAGGACTCGGAGATTTGAACTCATGACCAAATCAGTTCCTCAGCCCCTGCATTGCTCCTCTGGACCCTAAACTTGTTGAGATTTCTAAGTCGGGACAAGTGATTGGGGGTGTCTGTAGTGTGGTTTGTTTGGGTCTCACTTCGGGCAGTGTCATTCCGTGCAGGATCGCCAAGGGCTGGATGCCTGGCCTTGGAATGCAGAGCCTTCAGTGTGCTGCGCCTGGAATCACTCCTGACAGGCTCAGGAGACCGTCAGGGTGCTGGGGGTTAAACCTGGACAGGCAACCACCCAAACCACTGTACCATCCTGCCCGGAGATTTACCTTTTGATTGGGGCTGGATTGTGAGAAACGGGCCCCAGCCCGCCAGCTCTTCTCCCTGGCCCTTCCTCAGTGTGCTTGCTTCTGTAGGGGAGTATTGAGCCCCGGCTCTCACAGACAAAGCATGTGCTCAGCCCTAGGAACCATCTCTCTGACCGCCGGGTGTTCAAACCCAGTGCTGGGTCCCCCAGCCCACCTAGGGTCTAGCATGTACAGGGCTATTTTGTTGTTGTTGGGGCCCCACCTGGTGATGCTCAGGCTTTCTCTTGGCTCTGCATTCAGGAATTAGCTCCTGGTGGCGCTGGGATCCAACCTGGGTCAGCTGCTTCTTACGAGGCAAATGCTCCATCTGCTGTACTATGGCTTTGTGTTTGTTTTGTTTTGGGCCACACCTGGCAGTGCTCAGGGTTCCTTCTGGCTCTGCACTGAGGAATCACTCTTGGCGGTGCTCCGGGACCATGTGGAATGTTGGTGATCAACCCTGGGTGGGCCGCATGCAAGGCAAACGCCCTCTGCATGTAGGAATCTGTCCTGGTGAGCTCAGGGGACCATATGGGATGCCAGAAGTTCAACCTGGGTGGCCACGTACAGGCGGATGTCCTCCCCGCTGGGAGGGTTTTTGCATGTTGTGTTCATCTCAGGTCAAGCTGAGACCCTCCCCTTGTGCTAGTCTGTCCCAGAGCAGCGGTTGACGACCCTGTGGGTGGCTTCGTCCGAGTAAGTAAGGCTCCTGCTCACTGTCTGCTGGGAGTCAGGTTGGAGCAAAGGTTCGTGAGCGGCCAGCCAGGAATGCTCCTGAAGCCATGAATCAGCTTTTGCCGTGTGCAGTCTCTGGTCTGGCCCCCTGTGGTGGTCATGGCCCAGGGTGTTGTCTGGCATCAAGGGGTTGGCCAGCCCCAGATGCCTGTGGTGCTCAGGTCGAGAAACCACCTTAAATGGACACAGTGACATTGCATGGTCTGAAGAGTTACGGTTTCTGAGTGCAGAGCCAGGAGCGAGCCCTGCACACTGCTGTGTGGCCCCAAGCATGCTGAAACAAAGGGAGGAAATGGCTCTGCTGGGGCCAGAGCAGTAGGATAGCCAGTAGGGCGTTTGCCTTGCACACAGCTGACCTGGTCTCCACCCACCCCCCTCCCCCACATCCCATATGGTCCCCCAGGCACCAGGAGAAACCCCTGAGCATCACAGGTGTGGACCCAACCCCCCTCCCCCCCAAAAAAGATATATAAAAGGAATCTGGTTGTATTTCTGTTGATTTGAAGGGCAGTTATCCGCACCTGGCTCAGGGAGGGAGAGAGAGAGTCTGCAGCGGTTCCTAGAGGTCTGCTTCTCCAGCTTGGGGGTGGCACATCTGTTGGTGCTGAGGGCTCACTTCTGGCGAGGCTAGACTCAACTGCAGTTCCGCGGATTGAACTGGGCTGTGTGTGCGGGCCAAGTCTTCACCCGCTGGGGTGATCGGGTAGGGCAGATTTATGGCATAGGGGTCAGGGACTCTGACTGCACCTTTGAAGTTTGGGCCCCTTGCTGTGCTCTCAGGGTCACGCACTCTGCTGGCTTCGGGCTGCGTGTGGAAGGAGCCGCCCTGTCCGTGGCTTGAGGGTATGTTGCTGTGGCAGAGAAGGGCCCAGTGGCTGCAGTGTGATGAGGGAGTGGACTTTGTTCCTTTTCTTGGCCACACCTGGCGGTGTGCAGGCTTCCTCCTGGCTCTGTGCTCAGGGATCACTCGCCCCGTGCAAGGCAAGCTCCGTGAAGGGAGGTTTGTATTGTCTGTTAATTGGGGTTGCGTTCCAGTCCCCTGGGGGCTCGTTAGCTGCAGTGTGGTGCCTCCATCTGAAGAGGACACTTCAAGTAAAGGAACAAGCATAATTGCCTCTCGGTGCCTGTATTCAAACCATAATCTCCTGAAAGAGGAGGGGAAGAGGGACGGGGAGGTGGGGGAGAGGGAGAGAAAGAGGGGTGGAATGGGAGGGAGGGTGAGGGAGAGGGAGGGGGAGAGAGAGAGGGAGGGGGAAAGGGAAGGGGAGTGAGAGACAGAGAGAGAGCACACACCATAGAGACAGACTTGGGGGAGGGTGGCAGAAGGGAAACTGAGGACATTGGTGGTGGGAAATGTACACTGGTGGAGGGCCGGGTATTGGAACACTGTATGACTGAAACTTGAGCATGATCAGCTTTGTAACTCTGCAACTCATGGCGACTCAATTAAAAAAAAAATTATAAAAAGGACACTTCATTTCCAGGACCTACTTTTTAAGCCATGCTTGCTTTTCTGAAAGTCTTTCTCTTTTAACCTCTAGGAGGTCTTTGTTGTTTTGAAAAAGGACTGAAATCTCGGGTGTGCAACATTTCCACACCACTGTTGATTTAGAGACACACACAAATGTTTTGTGCTTGTTGGGAGGTTACCCCGGTGAAGCTTGAGTTTGTGGATTATGATCCTTCCGTTCTTATCTGGCTGATCCCTCTGTCTACATTCTTGGGCCTAGTCGTCCCAGCATTGACTCAGTTCCTCATGCACATTTGTTTGTTTGCTAGCTTTTTGGGGTCACACCCGGCAATGCTCAGGGGTTACTCCTGGCTTTGCACTCAGGAATTAATCCTGGCGGTGCTCGGGGGACCCTATGGGATGCTGGG
>JAOXYA010004083.1:0-14439 GCA_028565675.1 Sorex palustris | reverse complement strand
CCGAGTCGGCCAGGCTTGGAAGTTGCCACCCCCGGGCAGCCCGCCGGGGCTCGGGTCAAACAATGCCACGGGCGAGCGCGAGGGGCCGCGGGGACCACCCCACCCCAAGACGTGCGCGCTGCCCGCACGTGCTCCCCGGCGCGGGTAGCTCCGGAGTCGGGCCCCCCAGCACCCGCACCCAGAGAATCGCTGCTTCCTCCGGCCTGCGTGCCGCGCCCCGACGGAGGCAGCCTAGCAAGCCCCAGCCGCACACCTGGGGCCGCACGGCCGGCGCGGCCTCTCCTGGCCTCACATGCCCTCGCCGCCCGCGCTGGACGGCTGCCAGCTGCCCTGGATTCACGGGGCAGGCGGGGCTCGGAATTCAATTTCCCGTGGGCTAGGCCAGGGCCCTGGGCGCTGGCCTCCTCCCGTGCCCACCCCAGACTTCTCACCCCGTTGCTTCCAGTAACCCCCCACCATCACCACCGACCGCCAGGCCCCGCCCAGGCCTTTTCTGTTCATTTGGCTGGAACCAAATTGCATTAAAGAAAAGGAAACATTGTAATGGAGGAGATTATTCATCTCTAATATAATTTTCCAGCAACTGTTTTCTATTTGCCGAAGGCCTGTTGAATCAAAGGGCTCTTCCGCTGTCATCTATCACGGCAGATGCGTTTCACCTCGCTGCCAAAGGTTGTGGGGGTGACTCCAAAGAGTTTGACCTCCTCATAATTTCCAGCAATAAACACCCAGCCCTGGGGTTGAGTCTGAAGGAAAAGGCGGCGGGGTGGGGTGTGGGGAGGGTCAGGGGGTAGTGCAGCTCCTGGATGGCAGGTCCCATGTTGCACGCATGTAGCCAACAGAGACCTCTGAGAGATCCAAGTCCCAGACCACAGGCCCCGCTTCCTGACGTGGGCACTGTGGTCTGGTCCCCCACGATAACAGCATCTTGCAGAGAAGGATGGTGGCATATTCTGGTCGTGCTGATGTTTGCACGGAGCTCTGAACACAGATGCAGTTAGGAGGCTTCTGAGCCGTCACTCCGGATTCCACAGGTATTAGACTCACCCTGAGGGGGCTTTGGCTTTTGCTCCTAAACTCATTTCCAGCCGGACAAAGCAAGCCCAGTTATTTTGCAGCAACAGATTCTATTTCACCCCACAGTTTAGTCTAGGCCTCTGTTTTGACGCAAACTGCGAATATCTGGAGGGATCGAGGGCAGGGCTGAAGGCTTCGGGATAGCACCCCTGCACCTGAACCGGGACCTGGGAGACTTCAAAACCTCATGCCTCGTGGGTGAAACTCACATGTTGGGGGGATGCCTCCAGCCCCTCTCAGATGCGCTCAGGGTACTTTATCTCTGCTCCCACAAGGACTGGCCTGCCACGGCGGGACATGAACTGGCCTGGCCCATCAGGATGGGTTCTGGCTCTGTCTAGCTGGTGTGTTTACTCGGATGTTGATGATTTTATAAGTGATAAAAATAACAAAGCCTAAATCCAAAACCCTTGGTTCAGGCCCTGGGGCAGGAATCACAGGACAGATGCAAAAGCTGTTAGATCAGGACCTGTCCCGGGTACTGGGGGTCCAACACTGAAACCATAGACAACCCCCCGCCCCAGGTCTTCAAAGCACTGTGACAACCCTGCTAGCACTGAGGTTCAGTGGAATGTCACTCTTGTGGGGCCAGATGATAGCACAGTGGGGATGGCATCTGCCTTGCACACGGCCTAATCCAGTTCAATCCCCAGCATCCCATATGGTCCTCTGAGGCCTGCCAGGAGTGATCACTGAGCACAGTGCCAGGAATCAGCCCTGAGCACTGCTGGGTGTGCATCCCCCTGCAAAAAAAAAAAAATGTCATTCTGAAAAACTTTTCTGAGGTGTTTGCTGTTCTAGCCCGTATATTTTTGGTGCCTCATCGCCTCATTCAGACCAGGACTGACACTGGAATTCCTTCCACCTAAGGAGCAACCCAGTCCTCACTGCTGCTGGACCACGAAATTGAGGGGGGTACAAAAACGTGGACACCCACTTCTCAGCCTGTGGCAGAAACCTTGCAGCCAAATCGAGAACAAACACACACCGTACAGACACCCCCTTTGTGTATCACCCCCCAGAGAGCTGGGAGGGGCAGCTGAGGGAAAAGCAGCACATCTCCCCTCCAGCCCAGAGGGACCCAGACCCTTGAGGCCCCTTCCCTTGGGTCCCCCAGAGAGCCAGGGGGCCTTCAGACCCTCCTGTGAATGCACAGCGTCAGCTAGGGCCCGGCCAGCTTGCTGTCAGTCCCCGTCCTGAGAGGAAAGTCATGTTTTCCCAAATCTAATTTTATCAAGGAAGGAAGTCATCTCACTGGGCTACAGATGATCTGTGCTAGATTAGCTTTCACTGGGCCGCAGCGGGGTCCAGGGCACCGCCCCCACCGCGCCTCTGCAGCAGCCTCTGCCCTTTGATCCCTGGCTGCAGCTGGCTCTGCAACAACACCCCCCCCCCCCCACCGTATCCCCCACAACTAACATCAGTCCCAGCCCAGCGCCGCTGCTCCGAAGCTCGGGCCCTGCACACGTCTCCATACAAGAGACTGTGGTCATCAGAGGACCAGGCCTGGCCATGAGACTCCGCAGTCGCCCACAAGCTGTCTTAGAGCCAGAATTATCTTATCTGGGCCTTCATTTGTTCAGTATGTCCCTGACCTACTAAGAACAAAACAAAGAAATGCTGAGGGACTGGAGTGATAGTACAGCCGCAGGGTATAGTATAGCCACATGCGGCCGACCCAGGTTCAATTCCCGGCACCCCATAGGGTCCCTTGAGCACTGCCAGGAGTGATCCCTGAGTGCACAGCAAGGAGTAATCCTTGAGCATTGCCGGGTGTGACACAAAAATTTGTATTTCATATTTTTACTTAAGGGTCTTCCCAAGTCGACCCAGGGGCAGGCCCTGGGTCCTGATTTTGAGAAAGGCCATGGGAAAAGGAGAGGGGTCATGGGAAGGACAGTGGGTGGGTGACGATGGCAAACTTCAGAGATAGGGGCCTCTGAAAGGGAAGTGTGGGGGCCCAGAGCAATAGTGCAGTGGTTAAGGGGTTTGCTCTGTACGCGGACACCCCAAGTCCAATCCCTGGCACCCGTAGGCCCTCCAGGAGAGATCCCTGAGCACAGAGTCAGGAGTGAGCCCTGAGCACTGCCGGGCATGGCCCAGAAACTAAAAAAGGAGAACAAAATATGCTCTTAGCATCTCAGCACCAAGGGACAAACCGTTCCAGGACGTATCCCAACCCCCATTTGTCTCCAGAGCAGTACCCGCCCCCTGTGGCAGCAGAGGTGACAGCTGGAGAGCAGAATGAACACCCCACGGGTGTGGTAGCAGACATGGAGGGGAGCTGAACCAGACCCCACACTACAGACGAGGTGCCCTCCCCCAAGCCCATGGCGCCACAGCAAGAAGCTGTGGGGGGGTTTGGGGTGGTTTCTTTTGGCTTGTTGGGTCACACCTGACGATGCTCAGGGGTAAGTCCTGGCTCTGCGCTTGGGAATCACTCCTGGCCATGCTCGGGGGACCCCATGGGATGTCAGGGATCGAACCCACTGTACTATCGCTCGGGCCCCAAGAAGCTGGGTTTGTACCCACCTGGCAGGAACCGGAGGCAGTGCCCTGACTTTGCTGCAGGTGAGAGCAAAGACAAGTGCCAACACTGCATGCAGAATGATTCCAGAGGTTCAGGAGAGGGCCATCACGTGGGGTGGGCAGGGAAGGGCACCCGCAGCATCAAGGGAATGGTAGGAGAGCCGCTGCAAATGCAGCTGAGCACAGGGCCTCCGAGCACTTTCTACCAAGCCGCAGGGTATCATAGGCCGGAATTGGAGGCTGTGAAGGGGAAGAGAGCAGGGCACGTGGCATCAGAGCCTTTAGGGACAGAGGGAGGCTCTGTGCCGAAAGGGACCCACAGGCAGAGGATCAGAAAGCCCGAGGCAGGACAGACACCATCCCCTCTCACTAGGAGGAAGCAAAACACAACCTCCCGCCGAAGTGCTGACCTGCCTGTGTCCAGCGGCAGAGGACAAAGGGGACCCTGCCCAAAGACTGAAATGTCCCCAACCTGCCAGTGATACGAACCCGCAGAGTCGAGAAGCAAAGCAAATCCCCTCGTGATAAACCAAAGAGTTCCACAGTAGGCGAGGCGCAGGAGAGAGTGAAGGGAAAGAAGGAAAAGGGGGCTGGAGGTAGCACAGGGGAGGGTGCTACCCAGGTTCCACCCCCGGCACCCCAGAGCCCCACTCTCCACCCTGCATGACCAGCAGTGCAGAGCCAAGAGTCAGCCCTGAGCATCGCCAGATGTGACCCCCAAAACAAAACAGGAGGGGAAGTCTTGATAATAGGGATAGTGGAAGGGCTGTGTACATGTCTCTGTTTTTATTTCATAATAATAAAGGGGTGCTCAGAGGTCAGGAGGGTCCCTCCTGGGTTCTCAGCCAACTGGATCCAATGCAAGCTGCCGAGGATCCCTGGCAGTGCTGGGGGGCTCTCGAAGGCTGTGGTGTTAGGGGCCCCCAGGGTTGTGCCCAGTGATGCTCCAGAGACCCAGCGGTATCAGGACTCAGGGATCTAAGTGGTATCAGTAGCAGCCAAGGCATCTGCCTGGCCCCCTGAGCTATCTCCCTTGGAAGTGGGGTCTTTGCAGTTGCCAGGAGACAGTCTGAGACCCTAAACCCGGGGGTAGGGGGAGCATGGGGGGACGTCACATGGGAGCCAGTCAGGAGCTGGGGGGGAATGGGCACCTGGGGAGCAGGGAAGGGGAGGGATGGAGAAGGAGGGGTGTCCCACAGAGGCGCCCAGCTAACACCTAGACCAGGACTCTGGCTTCAGATCTGGGGATTTCCGGCCGCCATCCGTGGGTAATCTGTCACCGCAGTCCTGGGAATCCAATCTCTCTGGAGTCTGCTGGGGGGGGTACCTGAGCTGGGGATTTGGCAGGGGTCCCTCCCGGGCAGACTTGCACAAGGACGATGAGTTCCAGATGGCACTGGGAAGCAAAGATGAGACTGTCTCAGTGCAAGTAAGACTCCTTCCCACTCTGCCAGGCGGGTGGGCACTGGGACAGTGGGGACTGGGGCAGTGGGCGCCGGGACCCATAGCACCGTCCTCTGGCCAGGCCACAAACACAGCGGCAGGCCACTCGGGTGTCAGGCTGTGCCTGGCCTCATTTCTTTTTCTTTTTTTTTTTTTTTCTTTTTTGGGGTCACACCCAGTGATGCACAGGGATTACTCCTGGTTCACACACTTGGGAATTACTCTGGCCATGCTCAGGGGACCATGTGGGATGGTGGGAATCGAACCCGGGTCGGGCCGTGTGCAAGGTAAAACACCCTACCCGCTGTGTTATCACTCCAGCCCCTCGTTTCTTTTTCTTTTTCCTTCTCTGTTTTAGGGCCACCCCTGGCAGTTCTGGGGCTACTTCCGGCTCAGTGCCTGAGTCCATGCGGGGCTGGGTCTTGTACCCAGACCTCCCATGTGCACCCAGAGCAGGGCACAGGACCCCACCCACCCTCTTCTCTCCAAGACCAGGAGTCCTGGGGCCTGGTATCTGCACCAATAGCACCAGCATGGGCAGAGGGACCACACGGCAGGACAGGCAGGGCGGCTCTTCATTCGCCCACAACACCCTAAGACTGCAGAAATACAGATGGAGGGAGCATCCCAGTGTCCTGTGGCTGCTAGAGAGGCCCTTCCCGGGTCCCCTCCCCTGATATGGGGTCCAAATTCACACCAGGACAGGCTCTCCAGGGTCAGGTGGGGAGTGTCAGCCGAGGGGGGAGGGGCATTTCCTTCCCCATGAAGCAGATGCCCGGGTGAGGCCCAGGCAGCCTGTAAATCCACCAAGGACTCAACGTCACTGTGAAACAGGAGTCTAGGGGCGGAGTAATAGGACAGCAGGCGGGCACTTGCCCTGCAGGAGACTGATCCGGGTCTGATCCCCGAACCCACCCAGGGGACAGAGTCAGGAGTCAGCCCAGAGCATCACCGGGTGTGGCTCAAATATAAACAATTAAACACAAACAGGAGCAGCTGCACAGTGGGGAGGGCGCTTGCCTTGAATGCAAACAGACCTAGGTTCCATCCCCGGCACCCCCGACAGTACCAATGGTACCGAGAGCTGCCAGGAGCAATTCCTGAGTGCAGAGCCAGGAGTCAGCCCTGAGCACCGCTGGGAGTGGCCCAAAACAGAACGAAGCAAAAACAAATAATATGGGGACCCCTGGGCTAGGCAGACAGCCCAGAGACCCCTAACCCTAGTAGCGCCACAGGGTCTCCCAGCAGCACTGAGCCTGGGATCTGACCAGGCAGAGCTGAAGCTGCTGCAGCCTTCGGGAACCTTCCTGAGGACAGGTGTGCGGGAGCTCCGGCCTACCCCGCTTCCCCACCCCAGCACAGGCCTGAGTGGGGAGCAGAGACCTGGGACTAGGAGCCCCCAGCCGGCCTGGCCCTTCCTGATCTCCTAATTGCAGCCCGCCTGCCACAGGACTCTGACACATGCTGCCCAGCAGGGTCTCAGGCAGGAAGGGCAGCTGCGAGCCAGGCCCCTCCCATGCAAGGGCGAGCCCCAAAACCTCACACCCCACCGGCGGCTGCGTGAGTCACAAGGACCAAGGAGGGAACACGCCTGCCCTGACCAGAGGAAAACCAGACAGGGCTGTCCCCAAGCGCAGAGCCAACGCACCCCCAAACACACTCGCTGGGCCACAGTGCCAGGTGGAGGGGCAGAGAGCAGGCCAGGGCGGGGGACGATGGCTTGAAGGGTCTCAGTTGCCCTCCAGGGTGATGAAAATGTTTGAGGGCTCATGAGAGGAGAGTGCCCCCCACCCCCATCACAAATGCTCTTTCTGTGGCCAAACCACCATTTTCAAAGGGTTGATTTTACTCCTTGTGTGAATATTTTGTAGCAAAATAAACATCCAGGAATTTGTGGAATTTTTTTTAACCACTTTCAAGTATGCAGCTTGGGGCCAGAGCAAGAGAATAGAGGTTACAGTGCTGTCAGACGGCGATGATGGTTTGAATCCGATGATGGTTCAAATCCTGGCACCTCCAGGTGTGACCCTTGAACACCCACCAGGTGTTGCCAAAGGCAAATATACAAAAAGGGTTTAGGCACCGCTATACAGCTCTGCCCTCCGCCAGGACCTACTGGCTACTCCGCTGAGCCCTGTCCACCCTCGCCCTCCAGCCCACTGCCCTGTCCAGACAGCCATAGTCACCTGAGGGCGGGCCACACCCAGCAGTACTCAGGGCTGACTCCTGACTCTGTGCTCAGGACTCACTCCTTGTTCTGTGCTCACTCCTGATGGACTCAGGGCATTAAGCTGGCTGCAAGCAAGGCAAGTGCCTGCACCCACTCCTCCCCTGATGCCATGCCAGAGAGACTCCAGAGCTGATATGAGGGACAGGGTGAACTGGCCCATTCCAGAAGCAGTGATCTGAGGGGTCCGAGGGGCAGGAGGGCATCTGCCATGCATGTGGCCATGCAGGTTTGATCCCCAGAATCTCATGTCCAGGAGTGAAGAGCCAGAAATAAGCCCTGAGCACTGCCAAGGGTGGCCCCCAAAAATCATTCAACAGAATGACCAAAGGACCCAGCTCTCCTGCCCTCCGGTAGATAGGACATAACCAGGAGGGGGAAACAGGGGCCAGGGAGGTGCTGGGGGCTGAGTCCCACAGCGCCGGACGGCGACTTGGTGGGGCCCTCATGCAGCACTACATCTGGGGGCCAATCACTGACCTGGGGAGGGGCCAGGATCACTGGGAGGGACCCCAGAGAGGAAGGCAGCTTGGGCAGGGCAGCAGCAGGCGGGCAGGGCACCGGTTTACACAGTGTCAAGCTGGCTCACATCTCTGGCATCCCAGGGCCCTACCAAGTGTGACCCCTGAGCACAGAGCAGGAGGAAGCCCTGAGGACCACCAGGTGTGGCCCCAAAACAAACAACAACAAAGAATGGGACGCCACTGAAACCAGCACATCCCGAAGGGCCATCCACAGCAGGTTTGGCGTGTGTGTACATGTGTGTGTCTGAGTGTCTGTGTCTGTGTATGCATATGTGTGTGTGCATGGCATGTGTCTGTGTGTGTCTATGTGTGTGTGCGTGTGCATGGCGTGTGTGTGTGCGTGTTTGTGTGTCTGGGTCTGTGCATGTGTGTGTCTGTGTGCGTGTGTGTGCATGTGTGTGTGTCTGTGTCTGTGTATGTATGTGTATATATGTGTGCAGGGCTCTGCGTGTGTCTGTGTGTCTGAGTCTGTGTGTGTCTGTAAATATGTATGTCTATGTGTGTCCGTGTGTCTGTGTGTCTATGTGTGTCTTTGTATGTATGTGTCTTTGTGTGTGTCTGTGTGTCTGTGTGTCTATGTGTGTCTGTGTGTCTGTGTTTGAGTGTCTGTGTGTCTGTGTTTGAGTTTGTGTGTTTGTGTTTGAGTCTGTGTGTCTGGGTGTCTCTGTGTGCCTGTATCTGTGTCTGTGTTTGTGTCTGTGTGTGTCTCTGTACATGTCTGTATGTGTGTGTGCGTGTGCATGTCTCTGTGTGTCTGTGTGTGCATCTGTCTCTGTTTGTGTCTGTCTGTGTGTGTGTGTCTGTGTGTCTGGGTGTGTCTGGGTGTCTGTGCATGTCTCTGTGTGTATGTGTGCCTATGTGTGCACACGCATGCACTTGTGTTTCACTTGTCCCTTCAGCTATAAAAAGGAACAAGGGGCTGACGTGCTTTGCGGAGGGGCCTGGAACATTCGCTCTATGAGAGGAGCAAGACAGGAATCACATGTTGTGTGACTCTGGGAAGACGTGGAGGGGCTGCTGGGAGCGGCAGCCTAAGGGGCGGGGGTTCCTTCCGGGGAGCTGGCTGGCCACTGCCGGTTCAGTGAGTGGCTCCATGCCTGAGTTGCTCACTCTCACACCGTGCTTTGTGTGCTGGGGGGAAACCCAGGGCCACCCGGGCGCGAGGAGAGGGCTGCTGGCCGCGTGCGGCTGAGAGGTGCTGTTCCCCCACGGGGCCCAGGATGAGGAGGCCAGTAACCCAGCACTCTGGACACGGCATCCGCCTCCCTGAGCCCACCTCTGAAGGAGAACAAGTCTGTCTTCAGATCAGAGTGAAGAGGGGCCGGAGCCCAGGTACAGCAGGGACTGCATTGACCTTACACACAGCTGACCTGGGTTCGATCCCCGGCACCCCACATGGTCCCCCGAGCCGGCCGAAGTGGTCCCTGAGTGCAGAGTCAGGAGTACCACTAGATGTGGCCCCAAAACAAAACCCAAACAGAATCAGGGCAAAGAGGCCAGAGCTGGGGGTCAGCTTCGGGGAGGCAAAGGAAAGGGCCCAGCAGTACAGGGCCACAGAGCCAGCACTGACAGCGAGGGACGCTTCTTACCTCAGTCCAACCAGCTTTCCTCCATCCCCAGGCTGTTGTTTTCTTTTTCCCCAGAAGGCCGGGAACTTCTCCCCAAGCACGCTGATAGTTCAGAGCACAGGCCAGAGGTCGGGCTGCTAGGGGCCCGCGTTGCCAGGGAAATCAGAGCACCTGGAGGTGCTCAGGAGACCAGGTGGTGCCAGGGATCAAACTCAGATCTGACACACAGAAAGCATGTGCACTGACCACTGTGCTTTCTTTCCAGCCCTCATTTCAACATTTTCTAGTTGGGAAACCAGAATTTCTAGGTGGGAAACTAGCCCCCAGAGTAATCTTGCATGCCACACACTACTAGTTCCTCCTTCTCTGAGATTGAATTTAGACCATACACTGGGGTCGAAGGAATAGTACCAAGGGTATGGCATTTGCCTTATACACGACTGACCTGGGTTTGATCCCTGCCATCCCGTGTGGTTCCCTGAGCACCAGCGGGAGTGATGATAGTGCAGAGCCAGGATTAACCCTGGGGCATCACCAGGTATGGTGCCAAAAAAAAAATAGAAAATAACTCTACTAACCAAGGGAGATTGTTATGATGATAGATGCTAATAAAAGTCATCACGCAAGTGTGGACAAAAAGCCAATCTCACCAGCAATTAATCAGCAAAATGGAAAACAGAGGGAGGGTTCCCTGAAGCAGAGACTGTCAGCCTCACATGACAGAGGATAGTCACAGAATACCAAGAAGCTCGTCAGGGTCACACCCTTTCACCTGGAACTTTCCCTTCTCTGATTCCATCCCCCAGCACTGATGTGGGCCCATGGAAAGAGCATAGGGGTTTAGTGCTTCTACCTTCCGAGCATATGGTCATGAGTTTGAGCCCCTGGCACCCCACGTGTGCCAAGCTCAATCCTGGCAGCTCTGTTGTCTGTGAACCCCAGCACACCTCAGCCAGGTGTGTGTAAGCACCACCACCCAAAGGGTGTAGCCCCTAGCAAGCACAACTGAAAAATAGTTTCTGGCTCCACAGCTAAGAAGGTTGATCTCTGATGAGCACTGTAAGCATGGAGCCCACCCAGCGAGCACCACCACTAGAGTCTATCATCTTTTTTTTTTGGGTCACACCCAGCAATGCACAGGAGTTACTCCTGGCTCATGCACTCAGGAATTGCTCCTGGTGTGCTCGGGGGACCATATGGGATGCTGGAAATCGGAGCCGGGTCGGCTGCATGCAAGGCAAACGCCCTACCTGCTGTGCTATCGCTCCAGCCCCTCATCTTAATTTTTATTTTATCTTTTTGGGGGCTGGAACGATAGCACAGCAGGTAAGGTGTTTGCCTTGCATGTGGCCAACCCAGTCGGCCCAGGTTCGATTCCTCCGCCCCTCTCGGAGAGCCCGGCAAGCTACCAAGAGTATCTTGCCCACATGGCAAAGCCTGGCAAGCTACCTGTGACATATTTGATATGCCAAAACACAGTAATAAGTCTCACAATGTTACTGGGCCTACTCCAGCAAATCTATGAACAACGGGAGGACAGTGCTACAGTGCTTTTATTTTTTGAGGGGGGGCCATACCCGGCAGTTCTCAGGGATAGTGCTTGGCCCACACTCAGCACCACTCTGCCAGGCTCACCGGGCTCAGGGGACTGCAGGGGTGGAACCTGGCCAGTCGTACAGACGCAAGCACACACGCAAGCGTCCTCTCCGCTGCACTGTGTGCTGGGCCCCGCCCCTTCCTTTCAGGGGGATGGCTCTAAGGGCAGAGCACGTGCTCTGTGAGTGAGAGACCTTGGGTTGGATCCCCGAGTAACTCAGGAGCCCCCCAAACACACTGGAGTGGTCCAGGCTGTGCCAGGCGCAGACAGCTTTGCTGAGGGCTGGTAGGCGACGCCCCACCGCCTGATTCACTGAGCACTTCCCAGGAGATCAAAAATACTGATTAATGTAATTAAAACAGGCTTGTCTGCAATTTCTGCAGCTTTCCTCTGGCCAGACCTGGCTCAAAGGTCTGGACGGTGCTTTGCATGTGGAGGCCTGAGGGCCACTGTTTGGCCTCCTGGGAACTGCTGGAGTAGCCCCCAAACCAGAGGGGGGTGGGGAACATAACCAAAAAAATTAAACCAAGTGGCCAGAGAGACAGGCCAGCAGGTAGGGCACTGGCCTTGCATGGGGCCAACCGGGTTCAATCCCCAGAACCCCTATGGGCCCTGAGCACAGGGCAGGGGTGAGTTGTAGCAGTGCTGGGTGTAGCCACACCAAAACCAAACAAACAAACAAAAGGACAAACACCCGCGCAGGAGTGATAGTACAGTGGGGAGGGCATTTGCCTTGCATGCGGCCAACCCAGGTTTGATCCCCGGCATCCCTTATGGTGCCCCAAGCACTGCCAGGAGTGATTCATGAGTGCAGAGCCAGGAGCAACCCCTGAGCATCACTGGGTGTGACCCAAAAAGAATTAAAAAAAAAAAGGACAAACACCCACCAATGCACACAAATTATAAACTCGCCCTCTAAGAACAAAATTACTGGGACTGAAGCGCCGGCTTGTCCAGCTCCCGACCGGCCAACAGGCTGGGCTGAGTCTCTGCCTCTTCCCTCAAATCTCCGCCAACTTGGAAGACACACAGCCACATTTTTTGCTCTTGCTAATAACTCCTTTTATGAATGTTATAAATATCGCGGATGTGTAAGGGAGCAGGCACATTCTTGGCAAAAACCAAATGTCTCCTAAGATGAGCTTCAAGAAACCAAAATGCTCTCTAAATAAAATATGCCGCCATGATCTGAGAACCAGAGCGTGATAAAGCCGGCCTAGAGACATCGGAATATTTTTCGCAGCAAAACATTCTTTGTAGGACGCCCAGCACGTCAGAGCACTGGGGACCTGCACCTTCGAACAAAGGGTCTGTGTTTGAGATTTTCATAAGAACATGAGAGGGGCCAAGAAATACGGCGGCAATCTGGGTGAGAGCAGACAAAACCAGGAAGGTGATAACACAGCAGAAGGAAGTGCCTTTCAACAGAAGAATTTTCAGCTTCATACAAGAACCTTACCTCGGAAGGCTGACCCAGCTCCCGGAGCCGTGTTTAATGCAAAACTTCAGAGGGGGGAAAAAAACCATAGTTACAGGACAAAAGACTTTCTTGCTGGTTTTTATTTTGTTTGGGGGCCACACCTGGCAATGTCCAAGGGCTACACCCATCTTTGTGGTGGAGGCCATTCACAGGTGCACTACCGCGCAGTACCAGGGTTGTTACCCGTCCCCCAGCATGCTAAGTTGCTGCTCCAGCGCTTTGAGTTGTTTCTCCAGACCCCAAAGACGACTGGGAGTGGGATAACACCCAGTGGTGCTCAGGGGTCACTCCTGGCAGGATTCAGACCTATGGAGTGCCAGAGATTGAACCCAGGTCAGCCGCAGGTAAGCGTCCTCCCCACTGTACTCTCTCTCTGGCCCCTCAGAAGACTTTTTTTGATTTCCTCAATTTAATAGAAGTTTCACTGCCTCTCACAGTGGGATGAGGTTTAGCCATGAGGATTTCTGAGCCCTCAATGCGGTGAGCGTCACGGGGCCCAGGGAGCAATCCACAGGCTTTGGGGGGATCTGCCAGAAATCTAGAGTTTCTTCCCTTCTGTTTTATCTGATTTTTATCTTGCTAGGCACTTAGGAAGGAACTCTGGGGGGGGTAGAGGTTTGGATAGCCCCTGGGGCAGGACCCCAAGGTCTCTAGCCAGCAGCTTCGGAAGCAGCCATGAAGTTCAGGTAACGACAACTGCCCTCCCCCGTGCAAGCAGGGGACTGACTCAGGACAGGCTGGTACCCAGAGTTCTCAGTGCCCAAGCGCTGCCAGGCAGGGGGACTCAGATTGGGAACAGGGTCCCTGTGTAAACAAACTAGGTTCTGCATAAAAGACCCCCGAGGGGTCAGGTCAATCGGACAGTGGGAGGGCATTTGCCTTGCACACACTGACCCACATTTGATCTCCAGCACTCCAGTTGGCCCCCCCGAGCACCGCCAGGATTGATCCCTGAGTGCAGAGCCAGGAGTAAGCCCTGAGCATCACTGGGTGTTCCCCTCCCACAAAAAAAAGAGCCCTGAGTGTTCTTACACTCTACCCCAGGCTCAGGGCCCCGGCCTGGGTGGAGGCAGGTAAAGGATTTCTAATTTGTTCGCATTTCTCCAGAGGATAAAGCTTCAGGGGCTGTGCTGCACCCTCCTGGTTGTTTCTTCTTTTTGTTTTTGTGTGGGAGCCACACCCGGAACACTGAGGGGGTGCACTTGGCAGAGCAGGTACCACCACCTCCCTGTGTGCCTGGGGTGCAAGGGCCCTAGTAATGCCGCCAGCACACAGACAAGAAGAAGAGGTGAGGGTGGTCGTGGGGGAGGCCACAGGACGTGGGAGCTCATGACTGTGAGGTCAGGCAGAAGGCAGAGGAGGGAAAGTTTGGGTAAACAAGCGGCCAACGGAAGAACAAGTGAGAACTCTGAAGAGGCCGGGGCCAGCCTTCCTCTACCCCCCTCCCCAGGGAAAACTGTGAGCTCAGCACCTGCAGAGGTGTGGGACCTCAGATGTGGGTCCTCTGTGGTCACACCAACAGTGACCAAGGGAGGAGAAGAAAGGAAAACCAAGCCCACAGGCCAGGAAGAAGTTTCCTACATGTTGATGCCAGTTCACCATGCAGACCCGGCTCTCCCCGACAAGAGCCTCGCTCCCCACCTCTTATTATTATTATTATTATTATTATTATTATTAATTTATTTGCTTTTGGGGCCACACCCAGTGATGCTCAGGGGTTACTCCTGGTTCTGCACTCAGGAATTACTCGTGGCGGTGCTTGGGGGACCATATGGGATGGAACCTGGGTCGGGCATACTGTACTATCTATCCGGGCCACCCTCCACCTCTGTCCCTGCTGTTTACTCTGGAGAAGCCCGTGTTCTCCTCTAAACATGTATTTTCTCTCCTTCCCTCTCTCTTCTCACATCCTAGCTTCATTCAATAAAAACTATCTTGCTTCACTAAAAAAAAAAAAAATCTTGCTTTCATCCAAAATTGTTGGGGGGGTGGGC
>JAOXYA010004053.1:0-14444 GCA_028565675.1 Sorex palustris | reverse complement strand
AACCCAAGCACAAAAATTTGTAAGTCTACAACTGTACCTCATGGTGTTTCACTAATAAAAATTAAAAAAAAAAGAAGAGAGAGGTGGCTACTGCCTCACGGACCAGAAGCCTGGCCCTACCTTGGGACACCGCACCAGGATAGGAGCCCCATGGTGCCAGCCTGCAGGGGCTAGGGACCAGCTCCGGGCATCGAAGGCAACATCAGGGTGGGTTTGCCCTCTGCCTGGCTCTTTTTGCACACGTGACTGCCAACTCACATCTCCGTTAAATACTCCTCCGAAACCCCCACACTCGCTGCTCTGGGCATCTCTACTGGCTTGGGCATCTGAGTAGCGTTTGAAAAAATGAAAAACAGGGCTGGAGCGATAGCACAGCGGGTAGGGCGTTTGCCTTGCACGTGGCTGACCCAGGTTCAATTCCCAGCATCCCTGAGCACTGCCAGGAGTAGTAGTTCCTGAGTGCATGAGCCAGAAGTGACCCCTGTGCATCACCGGGAGTGAACCCCCAAAAAAAAGCGAAAAAAAAAACGTTAAGAGGCTCAGACCCCAGACTAGGGCCGGTCCCTGTCTCAGGCCCCTTCGCGGGGAGGGTCCCCCCGGGGCAGCTGGGCCTGGAGGAGCCCGCGTGGCAGGACTTGCATCGGCCCTGGAGAGGGGGAAACTCATTTTCCCGACTCCGTCATCTGCGAGCACCAGGAGAGCCGGGGCTGATGTTCTTCCAGCACGAATTTCGAGCCCTCCCGAGCCAGCCAGCCAGACGCGAGGCGACGGGCACATTTCTTGCTTGCACCACGCAGAGGGGCTCTATGCTCAGCGTCTCTTCTGGAAGAATCTAATTCGGGGCTCAGAGTCCAGGTAAGCGGTTTCTACAGGCAGGGAGGCCCTGAAATGAGCCTGTTTATCTCCGCCGGGCCCCTGGTGAAGCTCCCTTTCCCCCCACATGCCATTTGGACCCTCGGAAACGAGTACAGCAAATTAGTCGTGAGCTGCGCACGGCAGGCTAACGGCCCAGCCGCCCGCGGCCCCCACGGCTGCTGTCCACGGCTCCGTGCCGCCCCCACCTCAAGACAGCCGGGCTCCTGCGGGGGGAGGAAAAGCGATTCCAGTCTGGGGGAGGCGGCTCGAGGCAGCAAGGCGTTACCTGGATCACAGGGGCATGAAATTAGCAGCAGTGAGACGGCTCGAGCCAAGAATAGTCTGCCCTGGCCGGCCAGCCTCCGTGGGGGAGCCGAGCCCGTCACTTGGGGGTCAGGGCGGGCGCCTCTCCCCAGGCGGGGGTCTTTCCTAGGAGGGGCAAGGAGCAAGCAGAAGGTGGGATTCCCCACAGGGGCTGCGGTGGGGATCTTCGGTTGTAGCTCCCAGCCCCCCGGTTTGGGACTCTGGCCCAGGAAAGATAAGGGGACATCACGGGTCAGAATCAGACAGAGGCTGGAGCGATGGATGGTACAGCAAGGAGGAGGCCTGCCTTGTGCGTGGCTGACCCGGCCTCAAGCCCCGATGGCCCCCCGAGTACTGCCGGTAGTGATTACTGAGTGCAGAGCTAGGAGTCACTGCTGAATGTCGCTAGGTGTGGCCCCCAGGCAGACAGAAAAACCAGAAAGATGCTGGCAGTTGGCCTCGCCATCCCAAGGACAGCCCATCGGCACGTGCGGGACCCTGGAGCCTGCCTCTGAGTGATGGCGTCGGCCCCCTCCCCGCCTTCCAGTTCCTCCTTCGGATTCCCTGCCTGACGATAAGTGAGTCCTGGAGGGTCCCTGGGTTTGTTTTTGTTTGGTGCTCAGGTCTTATTCCTGGCTCTGCACTCGTGATTGCTCCTGGTGGAGCTCAGGGGACCACGTGGGGTGCTGGGATCAAACCCAGGCTGGCCAAGTGCAAGGCAGGTGCTGTGCCGTGGCCCTGGGTGGATCTCTGGAGCCTCTGTGGAGTCTGCTGCCGTCCCTCCCTGCCTCAGGGCACCTTGTTTGTCCTCAGGAAGAAAGACGGGCAGTTCCTCCCTACCGAGTCTCCTTCTCACTCCTTTTCCCTCCGGGTCACTGTGGGTCTTTCTTTTTCCAACTACAAGACCTGCTCAGTGGGCAGGGGAGATGGTACAGTGGGTTGGCCCTGACCTTGTATGTGCCATCCTGGGTTCGATCCCAGGCCCTGAGTATGGCTCCCCAGTCTAGAAAGGGAAATGACCCCGACTTAGCCGCCTCCAGCCACCTCCTTGCTTCCAGCCCGTCCTCCGAAGATTCAGCCAACACCCTCCCCCGCAATGTCCGACCCCTTATGGGGCTGCTCTGGGGAAGCCGCTGTCCCAGGGGCCTGCAGTCACCACCTCTCCCCATACCCCGACTCAGTGCCTGGACCCTGTGGGGTGTTGGGAGAAGGGGTAGTCACAGAGCTGGGGTGGGCAACGGAAACCCCTCACTTGCAGTCCCATGCCGGGAGGGGGGCCAGGCAGAGCAGCAGACCCGCCTGGCACTGCCATTCTCCATACCCGGCAGCCTAAGACCAATGTGCAGCTCCACGCAGCCTGGTGGGGGTGGGGGAGGGTCCTGGGAGCAGGGGGCCGCGAAGTGGAAGCTGGGGCAACGGCCATGGAGGGGTCTCTGGGGAAACACAATGTTTGCAAGGCACTGGCAGGATTTGCAGATGCAAGGAATGAAGTGTGGCGTGGCAGGGAAATAAAGGGGAACCCTAAGTCGGGGGGTGAACTGGCTCAGGGGTGGGTGTCAAGCGCAGCGGGGTAATAACCCCACAAAGGGTCCCAGCCAGGAGAGCCTGGAGCCGTGGACCGAGGCCTGAGGGTCTGCCTCCGGCACCCCTGCCCGCGCCCCTCCACGCCAGCCCAGCACTGCTCCTCGCAGCCCTCCCAGACACTTCTGCATCCGTCCGCTGTGCGACATGCACATATTTTTGGAACCTGATAGATATTCTGGGCCCAGGGATTCAGTCCAAGTTCCCACTTCCACAGGACTGACGTCAAGGAGGCGGGTGGGCAAACACAGGAGCCAAACAGGTAAAGCGAGTCGGGGCATGTGCTCGGGAGCTTAATTCAGGAGGCACCTCCAGGACAGAGGTCGGGAAAGAGAAGGAAAAGCCAAGGCAGTGAGACAAGGACCGAGAGGGACGTCTAGTCCCGGAACCGGCAAAGGAGGCACTAACGGGTGGCCCGCCTCCACTCTGCGAGGCAGTTGGCAGAGAGCCCTGGGCCAGGCCTTTGCTCTATAGAATCCCGAGGCTGCAGCCGAGACCAGGGGGCCCCCAAAAGTGAACCATCAGGCCCTTCGCAGAGTTATCTCACCCCCACCTAGTTTTTCAGATAAGGAAGCAAAGCCCCCAGCGCCCCCACAAATCTGGATCAGACAGGCCAGCTCTTCAGAACCCAGGTTTCCCTCATACACAGGCGATGCAGGCAAGCTTTCAAGCAAGAAAATGCAAACGTTATTTGTTTCCCTTTTTTTTTTGCCTTTTTTTTGGGGGGGGTGGGGGTGTCACACCCGGAATGCTCAGGGGCTACTCCTGGCTCTCGGGAATTACTCCTGGCGGTGCTTGAGGGACAATATGGGATGCTGGGAATTGAACCCGGGCCGACCATGTACAAGGCAAACGCCCTACCCACTGTGCTATCTCTCAGGCCCCTTGTTTTCTTTTTCCAAAATGTCTTAATTCCTTTTTTGGTTTCTGGGTCATCCCTGAGAGTGCTCACGGCTTACCCCTCGTTCTGTGCTCCGGGGCCCAGAATATCATGCACAGATGACCCGAATGGGTGCGTGCAAAGCAAGCTTCCTCCCTGCTGTTCTCTCTCTGGCCACATGCATCACTTCTGCCGGCCCTTAATTCTGCTTCCCTGCCCAGCCTTGGCCGGGCTCCAGCCTTGGCCAGGCTCCCTCCGGGGGAAGCTGGCCTCAGGCTTCTCATTTCCTCTCTCTCCCATGCGGGCTGAACCCATCCCGGGTTGGATACTGGCTGGGGAATGGCTCAAGAGGAGGAAGGGCATGAGAAAGCGCTCAGAAGTCCACTCTCAAGTCACCAGCAGCACTGAGGGGCAGGGCCCTATCTGCGGACGGGCCCAGCTTGGTATAACCTCAGACCAGCCTGTCGAGACAATCTTTTCAGCCCTGACTATGAGTCCGGGGAAAGGAGGATGGGACCTTCCAAGAAAACTCCTACCTTCCCACACAGCCCTAGCCCAACAGGACAGCGACTGCTCCGGAGGGCCAAAACCCCAGATCTGAATCCTGGAGACAAGGCTCTGTGGCGGGCAGCTCCCGAGGAGACAGTCTGGAAGTGCTCCTGGAGGAAACCCAGGCGCTCCACCAGGAGGAGGAGTTCCTGAGTGAAACCCAGTGGCACATCTCCACGCCTCTGGGGGTCCACATGGGAGACCCTGTGGGCACATACACTCCTACGCACACATAAAGAGCAGACCCCAAAGGGCCCCCAGGCCCCAGCTGTCACCTCAGACCCCTCCCAATGACAACCCGTGGAAGGAAGGCACGGGGCCGGGTCTGCTCTCTGCGCACTCCCGACGATCAATCACTTTAAAGAGACGCTGGAGCACTTAAGGCCTACACTGTGTTCTAATTTGTGCAGGAAATCACCCCTGGATTCTAAGGACGGGTGCGGGAGGAAATAAAATCGAAGGTGGAGGGGGCCCGATCGATAGCCCTGAGAACAGGAGTGCGGGGCGTTGGGGGGGGCGGGGGCGGGAGCACGCGGGGAGAAAATAAAGCAAGCCGGAGAAGTGGGGGCCCCACCGGCGGGGCCCACCGCTTGGCAGGACACAGCAAGAGCTAGAAACAGAAGGAAAAAGCCATCACGGCAAAATTTATTGGGGACGGTATGCTGGCCGGGCCTGGCGTCGGAATCAGAGGGTGGACAAGGGAATAAAAAAATAACCCATTTTGGCCCTAATATTTTTTAAGATGGTTGAGAACAGCCATAAATGCCGGCAGGCCCCAGCCATTGGGGAGGCTGGCTAGGAGGGGGTGGGGTGGGGGAGCCCAGCCCCGTCCCTGACACTCCCTCACTCCTGCACAGCGCCGGAAGCCTGGAGCCCCATTCCAGGGTGCCTGACTCCAGATGGTCCCACAGGCCTCTTCTGGGCGGGGACGGGGGTCAGGCCAAATCCTGCCTCCTCCCACCTGTGCAGGGGTGGGGGAGATATTTTACTCACTGGGTTCCCAGACTTTGCAACTCTGCACTTAAAAAGTGGACGGCTGGGGCTGGAGCGATAGCACAGCGGGTAGGGCATTTGCCTTGCATACGGCCAACCAGGGTTCGAATCCCAGCATCCCATATGGTCCCCCGAGCACCACCAGGAGTAATTCCTGAGTGCAGAGCCAGGAGGAACCCCTGGGCATTGCTGGGCATGACCCCTGTTGCACTGTAGCACTACCTTCCTGTTGTTCATCGATTTGCTCTAGTGGGCACCAGTAATGTCTCCATTGTGAGATTTGTTGTTACTGTGTCTGGCATATCGAATACGTCACGGGGAGCTTGCCAGGCTCTGCCATGTGAGTGAGATACTCTCAGTAGCTTGCGGGACTCTCGGAGAGGGGCAGGGGAATCAAATCTGGGTCGGCCGGTCAGCCACGTGCAAGGCAAACGCCCTACCTACTGTGCTATCACTCCAGCCCCCAAAGAAAAAAAAACAAAAAGCACCAAAATACTTTTCAAAGAGGGTGGGACAGCCCCTTTGGGAACTGAGGAGTTAGAGCCCAGCTTAGAGACCCCCTCTGTGCCCTCCCCCAACCCCTAATGCTCCTTTTCCAGCCTGGCCTCATCCCCCATGGTAGAGAGACCTGAACCGGGGGGCTTGGTTGGGAAAGGGACCAGGCGGAGGTGTGGGGAAAGACAGCCCAGGCTCTGGCCCGTCGGGGAGGGAAGCGTCTCCTGTTTCCTCACTCACTTGACACCCTGGCTGCTGGGTTCGTTTGCTGGACGGAGACTGAGCAGCGGCCACTCCATTCCGTGAGGTCATGGGAATGAAGGAAAACGAAGGCCCGAGGGGACACGTTCTCTGCAGCGAAAGGCTGGATCCGCTGGATGCCCCCAACTCACCAGGCCCGCTCTGGCCCTGGTGCAAGGCCAGTCCCAGGAAGCTCCTCGGGCAGCCCCCACCCAGGCTGGCCCCACCTCCACTTTCTGGGAGAGGGAGGAGGAGGCAGGGTGCGGGGTGTCTGGCACTGGCCCCTGCTTAGACCATCAGGCGGGAGGACAGAAAATGTGCAGGAGATTGAGGGTCTTTAGAGCCCGTCAGAGCCAGCTCCGGGCCCGGTTCTCTCCCTCTGTGGTCTTCATCTCACCCCGGGGCAGAAGAGGGTGGCGAGCGCAGGGAGCAGCCAATCCCCTGCCCAGGTGAGTGGTTCCGCCTTGGGAGCCAGACTGGCTGGCTCCCCCAGGGGCGCAGTGGGCCAGCTTCTTTGTGAGTCAGTTTCCCCATCCATAAAATGGGGTGATGAGTCCTGAGCTCAGAGACTGCTGAGTGGATTAAAGAGTCCGAACACACAGAGCCCAGAGCTCAGCGGCCGCCTGCTGGCAGCCTTTGCTCTTTGGCTACGGGAACGGTGATCCGTGCGCAAAGTCGAAAGTCGCCAAAGGTCTTAACCTGGCGCCAGGAGAGACAGTTGGAAGCCGGGGCATGCCCCGAGGTAGCATTTGGGGAGGAGGTACGGGGAGGCTGGGAAGAGAGCACAGGCAGGACGAGGAGAGAAACTTCGAGAGGGGTCATGGGAGAGAGACAAGAGAGCATGGGCTCATTCCCAGTCCTGCTCACTCTCTCTGTGTCTCTTTGTCTCTGTGTCTCTCTGTCTCTGTCTCTCTGTGTCTGTGTCTCTTTGTCTCTGTGTCTCTTTGTCTCTCTGTCTCTCTCTATCTCTGTCTCTCTGTCTCTTTCTCTCTCCATCTGTCTCTGTCTCTCTCTTTGTCTCTCTGTCTCTGTCTCTGCTTCTCTCTTCCGGGCCACGCTTTGCTCTTGGCACAGTTGTGATTTGCAGACCTAGAAAAGGTGCCTGCAGAAATCCTGTTCCCGGGAAGGCCAGTGGGGAGGTGGGCAGGTCTGATGGGGCTTGTGGCCTGAGAGGCATCCTGTGTGTGCATGCGTGTACATGGGCATGCACACACGTGTGCATATACACCTGGGTGCATGGGTGCACACACATACCCAAGGACTCTTCAAAGTGTCCCGGAAGGGAGAGTCTTCAGCACCCAGGGCCACGGGGACGCCAAGCTTTTCTGAGGATGGATACAGCGAGCTCTCTGCTCCTTTCATGCCGGGTCACTCAGGAGACCCCACCGTGCACCAGGCAACCCCTGATGCAGCGAAGCTTTCACGCACACAGAGGCTCTGCCCGCCAGCTCGCCTCAGAGCACTGGACACGCGTGTGTCGTGCATTTCATCTTCTATGTCATTTGAGGGCATGGGCGTTGCCATCTCATCGTTTCGGGGGAGAAAGGTAGTTTCCTGACTGGCTGGATCCCCGCAGCTGGGTGGCTGAGCTGGAGTTTAGACCCGGGAACCTGGGCTCCTGGTCCAGAGGTCATGGTCTTGGCCGGCAGCCTGGCTTGACCCTGCAAGCACCGGGAGGTGGCGGGGTGACGGGGTGGGCTGCGGTGAGCAATTAACCAGCTGACGCAAAGGAGGGACACTGAAGGGGTCACAGGGCGCGGACCCCAAGGACAGCAGCCAGTTCCCACTCAGCTCCACAGTGCCCGCAGAGCAAAGGAAGCTGTTCTGCGTAGCTTCCTCCAGTCTCCTGCACACTCAGGGGGTCACCTATGGCCACGCCTGTGGGAGGAGTAGGGGGACACTAGTCACTTCCAGTGCAAAGGGGGCCCCCACCTCAGACCCTACGGCGCCAGCTCCAACCGTCCTTGTCTGTTGACCTCTGCACAGAACCGGTTGTCTGGTTTGGGTTTAGCTACTTGCTATTTTCTAGAAGGACGATGACAAGTGTCTTTTTTTGAATCATCTATCAAGAAAAGGACCCCAGGGACGAAGGAACAGAGACAGGTCCCATGTCCCACTCTGACCTTGGGGGAGGCAACTCAAGAGTTGGGGGTGCCAGGATCCAGCCTCAAAGGCAAGGCCCCCGTTGGAGTGGGTCTGCCTCCTGGGGGACAAGTCCAGTCTCTGATGAGGCCCCAGGCCTAGTGTACTAGTGGAGCCTTGTCTTGGTGGGCTTCAGACCCTGTCAGACTTTTATTTTATGGCTTTTGGACCACCGTCCACTGTGTTCAGGGATCACTCCTGACGGTGCTGGGGTACCATACTGAATCGGGATTGAACTGGGACCGACCACATGCAAGGCAAGTGCCTTAAGCCCGTATTGTCACTCCAGTCCCCTGTGTTGATTCCAGACTAAAATCTCTCACAAGGCTCGTGAGATTCCAGGGCACCGCACTTGCATCCAGGTTTTCCATCCCTGCCAGACACTCCACTCTGCCTGCTATGTAAATTTGGGTTGTGTTGGGGTGCAGGGGAAACGAGATTGAGTCACCAAGACAGCATCAGAAGGGCCAGCAAAACAAAACCAGCTTGAAAGAGACAGAGGCAGGAGAGGTGCCAAGGGAGGTAGGCGCCGTGTTTGGTCGGGGAGGAAGGAGTTAAATCCCAGAATTGGGGAAGAGGCCAGGAGGACTGGGTCTCCAGAAGAGAAGAACCCTTTCAGACCCCTTCCCACACACACACACACACACACACACACACACACACACACACACACGTGTCTGGCCTTATCTCTTCTTTCAGTCACCCGTGGGGTCCTCAGCTCAGGCTCCCAGAAAGTGTGAGGAGAACTTGACACGGGTTCTCTTCCCCTGAGTGGCCTGGCACGATCATTGCCCACCCTTACCAGTTCATCCTCTTGGCAAAACTACACAGTGCACCCCGGAGTGCAGACCTTCTCCTTTTCCTCGCCAAGGCCCCTGAGGGCGCAGGGAAGGCCACACGGTGGCAAAGCTTCAGGGTGGCAGCACCATCTAGAAGCGTTCTCAGGCTAGGCTCCCTGCTGTCTTCTGCCCCGGCTCCTTTCTCGGGGGCAGACTTGGAAAGGTCGGACTTGCTTTGAAGTGTGTCCAGGGACCTCCCTGAGTGCTTCCTGGGCTGGCTCAGAGGCTCGGGGTGAGGCGCGGGTGCCAGGGCGCCACCTGCAAATGCCAAGGGAAGGAGACAGCCTGCGTGTGGAGGGGTCTGGGCGCTGGGGGCGGAGCGGACGCCCAGAGGACATAAACGGAGCACAGAAGCCTCACTCAGGGACAGGGGGGGCTGGAGGAACCTGGGCCTGGCTGGGCCTGATAATCAATCGCACAGGAGCTAATTAGCACCTTCCCCTGCCCTCACGGGCAGGCAGCAGGCGCTCCTTGGAGGAGAGAAACCCATTAATTACTTTATCAGGAAGCACTGATAAGCACCCAAGAAAGGTCTTGCTCTGAGGTCCCTGCTAATTAGAGGGGGGCCGCAGGAGGCCAGATGTGTCTCACCCCAGATTCCGCACCCTTTGACCCTGAGCCTCAGTGTCCTCAGCCCCTAGCTGGGACCAGGTGGGGGGTTCTGGGGGTCTCCACCCCCCGGGGAGACTCTGCCCTGGCAGTTCAGCAGCCTCAGTTCTGGGGTCACTAGGAGTCAGTTCCAGCTCTGCCTAACTGGGGGTGGGTATAGGAAGCATCTCCCCCGCAACACACACACACACACACGCACACACACACACACACACACACACCAGCACCAGCTTCCCCAGTGCAGGTGGGTCTTTGCTTTGTGATGATCATGGTCACCTTGTCAGGGGACACTGAGGCTCAGAGAGACAAGAGTCCCATCTGAACCATCTCAAGGATGGAAAGGCAGGGGCTGGGCATGACCCCCACCCTCTGCCAGGAGCAGGGGTGCATCTCTTCAGGGTCCCCTGGGGCTGGCTGCTGTTTCCTGAGCTCTGAGCAATCCCTTCTGCTCTCTGAACCTCAGTTTCCCATCACGAAAACCCCAGTGCCCCGTACCAGCACACTACAAGTAGTGACAGATGTCCCAGAACTGAGGGGGGATGCCACAGAAACCCGGGCCCCACCAGCCCCACCCCGCCCCCTCAGTGCCAAGTGGCTTTTGGCCATGTGACTTTCCGGCAGGCTCCGGAGGGATGGAGAGAATCCACCCCCCGCCAGCTCTCACCTTGGGTTTGCCTCTCGGGAGAGCAACACACTTCTCTGGCGATGATCCTGACATGCCCAAAGCCAAGGACAAGGGCGGGGAGTGTGCGGAGAACGTTCCCACCTGCCCTGATGCTGGGATGCTCGTGAGGAGAGAAGACCCCTGAGCCTGGGAGGGAGGGCAAGGGGGGTGGGGACACCTGACAGCTGTTTCCTGAAAGCGCCCGGAACCAGCACTGGGCTGGCTTTTCACGCTGCCGCTTCTGCAAATGCTCTGATGCCCTCCTCCGCCATACACCCACCCCTGCATGGGCTCCCCAGCCTCCGGCCTCACCCCTGCCAAGTGACGGTCCATACTCCTGCCCCGAGCGAGTACGTTCCTTTGGGTTTCTGGCACACCCCGGAGGACTCAGGGAACCCGTCAACTTAGCAATTTGGACTTTCTCTGTGTGGGGAGTTGGGTTTGGGGGCTACACCCAGGGGTTCTTAGGGGTCACATTTAGAGGTGCTCAGGGGTCCTACGCAGCACCAGGGCAAAGCCAGGATTAGCCACAAGGCAAGTGCCTTAGGCCTGCTCACTCCCTCTCTTCTCTCTCTCTCTCTTTCTCTCTCTCTCTCTCTCTCTCTCTCTCTCTCTCGTCCAATTCAGAGACTCATATTCCAAGTTAGAGCATCAAGTACATAGTCAGCAAGTGCCAGGGCCTCAGCTGGGGTCCACAGCTCTTGGGCGGCCAAGTGACGCCCAGCTTGGGGATCTGTAGCCATTCCACCCGAGGCCACGCTGTCTAGATACTGCCCACAACAGCAGCCCGGAAGTACAGGGCAGCCTAGAAGTTTCCATGAGGAGGGGAAGGGTTGGTTCTAGTTTTAACGCACTCACCCACCACCCGCTGAAGATCTCAGTGCTCTCCACTACCCTGAGGAGAACGGGCGCACGGAGCCAGGCCGTGCCCTGTCCTGCGTCTGCCCCTGGCCCTGGGCTCGGCTTTGCCCATCTGCTCTGCTGTGCTCACAGCTGTCCCCTGTCCCCATAGCCCCACAGGCCAGTTCGTCCATGTCTGGGATGGCGAGGAAGAAGTGGGTGTCCCCAGGATGGCACGGCCCGTGGGTGGCTGCACAAGCAGCCCTGGAGCTTGTGATGCCGTGAGCAGTGGACACCCTCCAGCCAGGCTCCTCTGTCATTTCCTGGGATGCGAGGAAGAGTGTGGTCCTTGCAGACTGACAGCAAAGGACATCCCACTGCACATTTGTTGGCGGTACGGGCTGGCCCTGTGTTTGGCTCCGACAGGGCCATCTGCCTCCAAGTGGCCCGGCCGGTCCTTGGTGGCAGCTACCCCCTGGACTGGACAGGGGAGGGGTTAAGGTCATCCCTATATTCTCTTTTCTTAAGGGACTTCTCCCAAACAGTGCTCAGGGGACCTGGGGTCTTTCCATTGATGATCTGCCTACAAACTCCCCAGGGTTCAGGGCTCAGCTGAGGAATGTGATTGAGCCAGGGTTTGGGGGGCCACCACGTGGTATGAGGGAGGAGATAAACTGGACCTGGAGAACACAAAGCTTGTACATACCCTCTGCCCCCTAACCAACCCCCTCCACACCCACCCACCCCCCACCCCAAGTTTCTCGGAGGTTTTCCTGTTTGAGGGCCAGACCCAGTGGTGCTCAGGGGCTACTCCTGGCTCAGTGCTCAGGGTCACTCTCAGTGAGGTTCTGGGACCACGCAGTGCTGGGGATCAAGCCCAGCTCAGCCTGAAAAGCCCGTGTTTCCACCTGGTGAGCCCCTTAGCAGAAAGAGCCACTAGGTAGGGTGGGGTGATGGGAAGCAAAGAGGCTTAGGCCCCCCCCCACCGCCCTTCGCTCAGTGCCAGGGAGGAGTGATTGACTGGGTGAGAGACTGCAGAGACGGTTCACTCCCATCCTGAGAAAGTGCAGGAAGGGCCCAAGGGGGGAGACGGTGGAGAACCAAGGGCACCAGGCACAGGAGCTCTAGCAAAACCAGGTTGGCCAGGAGCATCCCTTTGTGGTCCTTAGGTCAAGGAGAACCAGCTGGGCTGGAAGCCCCCGGGGGGTACGGGGTGCTGGCCAGGGTCACAGGCCCTCGGCAGGGGTCCCAGGCGGCCTTTCCAGATAGGCCTGGAGAGTGAGCACACTCCATCTCACGGTCCATAAATCTTGGCATTGCTGGTGTTCCAATAAAACTTTATTTATACAACAGAAGGCATTCCAGTGAACGTTTATTGACACAACAGAAACAGGCCGTATCCTGCCTGCTTCTGGTGACCCAGGACAGGAAGGTATTTGGTAGTGTCAGGTAAGAACCAGGCTGTCCTGTGGCAGTTAGGGGGTGGCAGCAGGCGTGTTGGGGCACTTGCAGGTGGGGATGAGGAGTTTGGGGGTAGATTCCACTCAAGGGCCTGCACAGGTTTCCAGCAGAGAGAGAGAGAGAGAGAGAGAGAGAGAGAGAATTTTTTTTTGGGGGGAGGGGGAATCTTATTAGGTCACACCCAGCAATGCTCAGGGGTTATTCCTGGCTCTGCACTCAGAAATTACTCCTGGCGGTGCTCAGGGGACCATATGGGATACCGGGGATTGAACCCGGGTTGGCCGTCTGCAAGGCAAACGTCCTACCCACTGAACTATCTCTATGGCCCCAAGAGACACAATTTGACTTTCACTTTTCAAAGAAACCAGGGATGTGGCCCAAGTGGTAGAGGTCATGTAGGTACCATACCTAGCTCCGCGGACCCCACCTCCCCTGGGTCAAAGTTTGCTCTGACTGCTGGGAGAAGCGGGAGGTGGAAAGAAGAAATAGAGGAGGCCAAAGAAGGCTACTTGAGTCTACAGCGAGGGAGGCAGGCATTCGGGTCTGCAGGGAGAATGCGAGACAGGACATCCCTCATCACCCTCAACCACAGTTTCCTTCCTTCTCCCTCTGTCCGGCTTCCCGGGGGGGGGGGGGGGATTGAGATAGCCTTCCAGGACACACGAGTCCCTGAGCTGGACCTCAACATTAGGACCCAAGTGAACACAAGGAGTTCGGACATGAAACGCATTCGGCATCAGCATCATTGGATCGTCCTGAGATCACTTCTGACAGGCCAGATGTTGTCCTAGGTCAGACTCCCTGTCCCCTCACAGTGCCCCTGGGAGGAAGGGGCCTTGCCAGTCTGCTCTACAGGGGAGGAAACTGAGGCCAAGAGCTCAAGAATCTGCATCGATTCCACGTTTCAATCTGTGAAAGGGAGTCACCCCATTAATAGATTCATTCAGGTCCAATTTGCGAACCTTCCTGGACACTTAGGCTGCGCTACGTTTTCTAGTTAAAAAAAAAACATGAAAAAAATGTAGGAAGGAATAGATGAGATTCGCTTTTGTTGCTTGTTTGAGGGTAGGGGCTCCCAAGCAGTGCTCAGGGGAGCCAGAGACCACTTCATGCTACTCTCCGTGGACAGTCCAATGTGAAGGCCTGAGGAGTTGGTGCTGCTCAGTGCTGAGCTGCTGGACACTGCCACGACTGCCCCAATACTGCTTGAGGGAACTCCAGGGTCACACCCTCTCGGTGCTCAGAAAAACGTGCGGTAGAAG
Source organism: Sorex palustris (assembly GCA_028565675.1). NCBI lineage: Eukaryota > Metazoa > Chordata > Mammalia > Eulipotyphla > Soricidae > Sorex > Sorex palustris. Next base: position 731 of record JAOXYA010004053.1, on the reverse strand, counting down.
GTATCCAGCCAGGGTCAGCCACAGGCAAAGCAAATACACTCTAACCCTTGTACTGTCTCCTTGACCCCTGAAATTAATTTTTAAAACACTGTTTAGAGCTCAAGATGGTGCAGGGGTTAAGGCATTTGCCTTGCATGAGACCAACCCCTAGAACCCCAAGTGGTCCCCTGAGCACTACAAGGAGCAATCCCTGAGCATTTCCAGGTATGAATCAAAAGAACCCATAATAAACAGACAAAAATGCTATTTGACTTCATTTTTTTTTTCCTTTTGAGTCACACCCGGCGATGCTCAGGGGTTACTCCTGGCTTTGCACTCAGGAATTATTCCAGGTAGTGCTCAGGGGACCATATGGGGTGCTGGGGATTGAACCTGGGTCAGCCACACGCAAGGCAAATGCCTATCCACTGTACTATTGCTCCAGCCCAGCTGTTTGATTCTTATATTTTTAAAAAAAAATGAATTTTTTTTTTTTGTGTGTGTGTGGTGTCAGGATTTTAACTAGGCTTGTTGAAATACACAAGCAGACCCACATCCAAAAGAACAAAAGCAACCTATGCTGGCGCAGATGTGGCGAGAAAGGGACCCTCCTTCACTGCTGGTGGGAATGCCGACTGGTTCAGCCCTTTAGGAAAGCAGTATGGACTATTCTCCAAAAATTAGAAATTGAGCTCCCATTTGACCCAGCAATACCACTCCTGGGAATATATCCCAGAGAGGCAAAAATGTAT
>JAOXYA010004045.1:0-14444 GCA_028565675.1 Sorex palustris | reverse complement strand
TACCCCCTCTCCCACCCCACCCCCCACCTGTGTGGCAGATTTCTCTCTCTCTCTCTCTCTCTGTTGATCACATTCAACATTATGACAAAAGACCCAACATTATTATTTGGAATTTTCCCCAACAAGCAGACCTGCCAAAAAGACATCATTAGATAATTTGTTTTCTATTGCTGATTATGAAAGAGTATATGATGTCATGTGGCCGCTATGGCGGCCATGCGATTTGGGATTTCTGATATTTTAGTAATAAATCTGGAAAGATTACTGCCAAAAGCTGCTGGGTTCTGAGATTGGTTTGTTTGCCTCTGGGATCATGGTCGTTCAGGAGCTGGAGGAGGCATTTGTGGGCGGCAACTCGTAGCCTTGTCAGGGCGAGGAGCAGGGCCGGTTCCACCCCCATCCCATGAGGCCCCGCCTGCCTCATCACTGCAGTCTCATACCTGGATGTCCATTAGGCTCTGAAAGATGGTGGTCACCATGCCACCGCCGCCAGCGGGGAAGTGTGAAGGAACAAACACCCTTGGCCTCCCGTGGTGGCACGGCACCGTAGTTTAATGCACAGTCCAGATGTGTTTCTGCCAAAAGCTGGTGGTATCCGAGATTGGTTTTTGTGCCTCTGAGATCATGGCCTCTGATTTTGTTCCTCTGAGATCATGGTTCAGGAGCCAGAGAGGAGTTCATGGGCGGCAACTTGGGGCCTCTTCAGAGCGGGGAGAAGGGACTGCTCAACTCTTAAGCTACATCCTGGCCACTAAACCATTGGAATTTTAATAAAGGATTGCATTGAACCTGTGTATCACTTTCACTAAGGAGGCCGGTTTCTTTCCCTTGTTGCTCATATTGTGATAGTGACAAGCGGCAAGAATATAGTTTTGTTTCCTGTTGCTGTAATGCACACACACTTAGCTGTGTTGCTTGCATGTTGGTTGAGCTGCTCACAGGGTCCAACTTCTGAGGGTCAGATAAGTCATGTGTCTTGTCCAAGTTTAGACACAGCCAAACAAGGTCAGGCCTTCGACTGAAGACCCCACAGAAAGATGCTCATAGTTCAAGACTTGACTGTGTTCCTGGAGGGGCAAGGAGTGGGAATAGTTTCTGGATTTGTTTTTAGCGTTTGTTTTTACCTCCCACCCGCCACCCTTATGCTTCCTGAGCAGAAGTTAAGTGATAGCTCGGCGGAAACCTATGAGATTCTCCCCAGTGACGTCAACCTTGCTTTTAAAAACCAAAACAAAACACAGTTGATGTGAATCACATGTTGGAGTGGCTGAGTTCCCGCTAGGCTGGGGGCCTGCACAGATGTGGGGTCAGAGCTGGAAGGTAAGTGCCCACCCAGGACAATGTTCTGCCTCCCCTCCCCCTCTTCACACGCTCATCCTTGGAGGCAATGGGGGGGGAGCAGATTTGGGTCATACCTAGCTGTGCTCAGAGCTAGCCCTGGCCAATGCCACGTAGGGTGTGAAAGGAACCAGAGTGGGCAGGGTGAAAGGTCAGTCAGTGCCTGCACTGTGTGTGTGTGTGTGTGTGTGTGTGTGTGTGTTGTCCCTAGTCCATACCTGTTTTTATAAACTTCTCCGTGGCTTGGAGTTGAAGTGATAGTACAGCAGGCAGAACACTTGTCTTAAATGTGGCCAACCCGGATTCTATCCCCAATTTCCCATTCAGTTTCCTGAGTACCACCAGGAGTACAGAGCCAGGAGTCATTCCTGTGCATCACCGGGTGTGTCCCCAAAACCAAATAAAATGAAACAAACTGGGGCTGGAGCAATAGCACAGCAAGTAGGGCATTTGCCTTGCATGCGACCAACCCGGGTTCGATTCCCAGCATCCCATATGGTCCCCCGAGCACTGCCAGGAGTAATTCCTGAGTGAAGAGCCATCACTGGGTGTGACCCAAAAAGCAAAAAAAAAAAAGAAAAGAAACAAACTTCCTCATGCCCCAAAACACAAGAACTGATCATAATCAATAATATTTGTTGACTGACAGTGTCTAGTTTCTACTTTAGCAGCTCACCTGGTTTTTGTTTGGCAAGAGGTGAGGGCAGTGGGTTGCTTTAGGTGACACCTGGCTCTGCCCGTGGCTTACTCCTGTCTCTGTGCTCAAAGGACCAAATACAGGACCAGGCACCAATCTAGAGTGGGTCACATGAACGGCAAGAACCTTAACTTCTGTACCATTCTCTGACCCCTGATCCAATATCTGAACCAGCCTTTAAAAGCTCCCCTGTTCCAGGGGTGGAGGATAGTACAGGAGTCTTCTGCATTTGTCTTGCAACCCTTTCAGCCCATTTGGTTGGGTCCCTGGCACCCCGCTGGTTCTCCCCAGCACCAGCAGGGGTCACTCCTGAGCACAGAGCCCGGATTCGAAACTCCCCCAATAGGGTTGAGGCAAGAAGAGCATCTATCTACTACACGCCCCTGAGGGTGCTGTTTGTGTGAAGCAGGAACCAGGCGAGTACTGAGAGCCACGCTAGCTGGCTGGGACTGCCTGGTAGAAGGTGAGAGAGGGTGTTAGAGGGTTAGAGGGTGCCCACACCCCTGGCTAGACAGGTGAGGGTGGGGCTGGCTCCGATGCTGGGCACCACACACAGCCCCATGAGCACTGTCGGGTGTGACCCAAGCCCCCACCCCCAAATGTTTACCTACGTTTCACCCCCCGTGATGCATAAACCACCCTCTCCAGACTCGCCCTGTCCGCCCCATCAGCACCTGGATTCCAATGAGCTGGCCGGGCGATTGTTCTCAAATTCCCACTCCAGTCCTACCTCACCTTGATTTTTGTTCCTGTTTTGTTTGTTTGTTTTTATTTGGGAGGGCACCCCCAGCTGTACTGAGGGCTTATTCCTAGCTCTGCATTCAAGGGTCACTCCTGGTGGGGCCCAGGGGAGCCTCTGGGGTGTCGGGGATGGAACCCAGATCAGCCCCATGCAAAGCCAGCACTGGACTATCTCTCCAACACCCCGTTTCTGTTTTGTTTTCACAGTGCTGGCACACACACACACACACACACACACACACACACACACACACTGCTCAGATCTGCTCCAGAGCTGCAGCTTCCAGGCAAATGGGAGGTGGCTGGACGGGAGCACCGGCAGGCGAGCACCGGGCATGCATGTGTGAGGTGCTGGGTTCACTTCCCTCCAGTCTCCAAAAAGGCAACAGCGGAAGAATAGCAGGGGTGTCGGCCTGACTCAAAAGAAGGGAGAGGCCGGTGAGCGAGCTGCGGGTTTCTCTCCTTGGAACTCCTAACACAGGAGTAGCAAAATACAGCCCTCAGGAGGCCAGCAAAGCTAACACTGGGTGTAAAGACGGGTTTGGTTTTCCAAGGCTCTTTTTTGGCCTTTGGAACCACACCCAGCTGTGCTCAGGGCTGGCTCCTGGCAGTGCAGGGGGGTGGGGACCAAGCTCTGAGAATCAAACCCGGCTTTCCTGCATGCAGAGTGTGTGCTCGGTCCATTGAGCAATTTCTCCTAGTTTTTTTTTTTTTTTTTTTTTTTTTTACTTTTCCTGCTTTCGCTGTTCTTAGGGTTTGAGAGGGTTCTTAGGGCTGGAGCCATAACACAGCGGGTAGGGCGTTTGCCTTGCACTCGGCCAACCAAGACTCAATTCCTCTGCCCCTTCTTGGAGAGTCCAACAAACTACTGAGAGTATCCCACCCATACAACAAATCCTGGCAATCTACCTGTGACATATTCGATATGCCAAACACAGTACAACAAGTCTCACAATGGAAACGTTACTGTTGCCCACTCGAGCAAATCGATGAACAATGGGAGGACAGTGCTACAGTGCAGTACTAGGGTTAGAGGGGTTGGGGAGGGGGGGTACACCCAGCGATACTGAGGAGTTATTCCCGACTCCTTACAGGCTTGGGAATCATATGGGATGCCCAGGAATCAAGCCTGGGTCAGGCGTGTACAAGGCGAGCGCCCTCCCCGCTCTCCTATGGCACCCACAAAGAGACCAGCTAGAGTCCAAAGACTGAAAAAAAAATGTTTTAATAAATACAAAAATCTCCAATAGTGACTCTGCTCAGCTCCGGGCAGCAGGCGAACTGGGGGGCCCATGAGGCTGAGTGAGGATAAATTAAAACCCCAACAAGCTGGCGACACTCTGCACACTAGGGAAGGGGTCGCCTTCCAGCAGGCCAGAGGTGGACAGACCGGCCACCCTCCTGCCCCCTGCGTGAGAAGCTGCGGTTCCCAGAGGTAGTGGGGGAGGGAGATGGAGCGTGACACGCACGGGGGTCGGGGCCCAGAGGAGAACACAGGGCCTCCACGCCACTCCCTCTCCCAGCCCAGGCCCGTCCTCTTGGTCCTGAGGCCTCCAGACGGCTGCCTAGGAGCCCTGGGCTTCTTTCTGTGGCTCTGGAACTGTCCTGGTCTCAAGCGCCGCTGTGGAAAGAAGGCAGAGAAGATTCTGGTATGGTCATTTGGGGGGTGGGGGGGAGGGGAGCGCCACACCCCCGCGGTGCTCAGGGCTCACTCCTGGTTCTGCATGAAGGCATCACTCCTGAAGGTACTCAGGGGACCCTATACACTGCCACGGTTGCCCCCCCCCCCGAGTCGCTGCGTGCAAGGCAAACGCCCTACCCACTGCACAGTCTCTCCAGCCCACGGAAAGGCCTTTGGCAGGGAGGGGGCCTGTGCGGGGCCAGGGAATGGGGCAGCAGAGAGACTGGGCACTAGAAAGGAACTGCATCTTCCCGGTGACCCGGTGCCTCAGGGCCAGGGGCTTCAGTGCGGGGGGTCGGGGGGGCAACAAGTACACAGCAAGACACAAGCCCCCCGGCAGCCTCCCCAGACCCTACACTCACGCTGCCGAGGAGCGCAGTGGGTACAGCAGCGACTGTCCTTCCCGGAGCCGCAGGACAGCGGTGGGGAGCATTCGTCCCTCTCACAGTGGGGCACCCCCGCCTGGGGCGGAAAGCAGCTCCTGAGGCTCCGGGAGGCGCCCGCAGCCCTCGGCCTCTTTGCGGAAACCCACCCACCACGAGTCTGCCCCACCCCCACCCCCACCCCGCCAAGGCCTCCCACTCCAGGCCCGGCCCCACACTTCTTACCCCACATCTGCAGGTGATGCAGCTCATCTCCCCAAAGGGGGGCACTGAGGGGTGCCAGCTCTGGCTCTCCGGGAACCACTGCCCTGCAAACCGGCAGCCGCGGGGCCCGTCAGCCTGCATGGGACCCCCCAGCAGGGGACGAGCTCCCGACCCCGCTGTCAGAAGGGAGAGAAGGAAGGAGGCAGCGTCAGCAGAGGTGGATTCTCTGAGAACCTCCAGGTTTTCTTATTGAATCTCCAGTACCTAGAAGTTTCCATTATAAACTTTGTATGTAATGAATCTGGTTGCAGGCGCAGATGCGTGGCCACACACACGCAGGCGTGCGTGGATATAAATGGACAAAACAGGGGGTGGGTGGATGGATGAAAAGGTAAATGACAGAGACAGGAAGGGAAGGAGGAAGGAATGTTGGATAACGGATGATGGGTTATTAAAGGGTGAATAGATGGTTGGTCACTGAGGAATGGATGAAAGGGGGATGGATGAGTGACAGATGGGTGAATGGGTAGAGAGCTGGATAGGTGATGGATAGGTGGGTAGGTACATGAATGAATGAGGGAGATAATAAATAAGGAGTGGATCGGTGTATGGACAAATGGATGGATGGTGGAGGATGGCAGATTGATGGATGGACGAACGAGAGGTGGATGTATGGGTGCACGGATGGGCAGACGGGTGGATGGATGGATGGACAGATGGATGGACGGACGAGAGGTGGATATGTGGGTGAATGGATGGACGGACGAGAGGTGGATGTGTGGGTGGATGGATGGACAGACGGGCGGATGGATGGATGGACAGATGGATGGACAGACGAGAGGTGGATGTGTGGGTGGATGGATGGACAGATGGTGGATGGATGGATGGACAGATGGATGGACGGACGAGAGGTGGATGTGTGGGTGGATGGATGGACAGACGGGCGGATGGATGGATGGATGGGCGAGAGGTGGATGTGTGGGTGGATGATGGGTGAGTGGGTGGGTGTGTGGAGGGATGGAAGGATGGGTGGGTAGTGGGTGGGAAGGTGGATGGATGGTGGATGTGTGGATGTATGAATGGATGGACAAGGATGAGTGATGGGGATGGAGGAGTGGATAGCAGAGTGGATGGATGGAGAGGTGGGAAGGTGGACGGATGGTGAAGATGGATGGGGCAGGGACTGGAACCCCCTGCAGCCCACCAGTACGTGCACGTTCTCTCTGCTGCGTCTTGAGCCCCTGCTGAATACCTGAGAAGTCCCTTACATCCCTCCTAGCTTCCCAGTGCTTCCCAGCACCATGCATCTCCTTCCCAAGAGAGGAGCTCTGCTTCCCTCACCTGGACACTGTTTGCAGCAGTCAGTGGGGTTGGCGCGGATGGGCTGAGCACAGGCCAACCGGGGACATTGCACCTTCTCACAGTGCACCTCTCCAGTGCCCCCCTGCAGGGATCCATTGAGTGAAGGGTGTCAGGAAGAAGGGGAGCGCACCCGCCTGCCACTTCCTCCCGTTCTCTCCCGCACCTCAACCTGACCCACACAGCCCTCTGCTCAGAGCCCCGGCACCCCCAGCTTCTCGGGGGAGGGAGAGCGTGTGCCCGGGGTCACAGGGAGCTAGGTAGCAGGCAGAGGCCGAGTCCTCACCCAGCTCAGCCCTCGCCCTTCTACGGGAAGCCAACTCTAGGAGCCCAACCGAGGGCCTGGCCCGGGACTGTCTGCCTCCTGGTGCCCTGGGCAGACCTCAGACGGGCAGCCCCTCCCGCTCACTGCAGCCTGGGCTGGGCCCTGGCACCAGAGGAGAATGAGCAGCCATACCTTGCAGGTGCAGACCGCACACTTAATTAAGCCAAACGGGGGCACGACGGGGTGCCACCGGGTACCCGCTGCCCGCCAGCTCCGGTCACCATCAAAATAGCAGCCTGGTGGAGGACAGTGCCCAGCTGCCATTAGTCTGCCCTCTGGCTAACCCCGCCCTGGTCAGACCCCAAGCCCGCCTGCGGTCCAGCACCTCAGGAAGCCTAGGGGAGGGTCACTTGGCACCCGCGCCCCTCCATCTCCCCGTGGGCCCCACCTGGATCCCTCCGGACCCGCCCCCCCCCCCCGCACACCCGCACACACTTCCAGCTCACCCTCTCCGGGGTCCCGCAGCCTGGGCAGCCCTGGAGGGTCTCTAACATCTGGTTTCTCTGTGGAGCCAAAGGTCTAGTGAAGGTAAAAGGTGATCCCCCCTTCTCCCCGTCCCTAGCACCACACCCCCAACCCACTCTCCCTACTCCTTCCATGCCCGCTGGCCACTCACCTGGGCACACCGGGCAGCACTGGTCTGGGGCCTGCAAGGGGCTCGGGCAGGGCGGCGGGGGGCACACCACGGGGTCACAAATCACAGTGCGTCTCTGCAGACAGAGGGGATGGGGTGCCCTGGGACGCGGAAGCCCCCCGGGACCCGGAGCCCTCCCTGGCAACCCCTCCCGGGCTCCTCCTACCTGGCAGGTGCAGAGGGAGCAGAGGGGGTCGTAGTTGGGTGCCCAGCGAGCTCCATGGGGGCGCTGTTGCCCCTCGAAGAAGCAAGTGTTGGGATCTCGGGGCCGCCCGTGGCCGCTGGACTTGGGGGGCAGCGGGGTGTCTGCGCCCTGCACGGCGGGCAGTCCGGCCACTGCAGTGGCAGGGGCCGCTGGGAACCCTGGGGTCGCTCCCGCTGCCAGACGCAGGCCGCCCACCTGGCACTGGTTGGCGATGTGTACCTGCGGGGAGGGGGGAGTGACGCCGAGCCCCGACACCCCGACACCCCGTCCTCCCCCTTAATCCCCACAACCGCAACCTGGAAGGAGGCGTGAGCCGCCGGGCTGCCCAGGTGTGCACTCCCCCTCCCACCTGGCAGCCCGCCTACCTGCCCGCCCAGCTCCCCGTGGGGGCTCCCCTTGGTGCTGATGAGGAGCGAGGCGGTGCCCCGCGCCAGGTGCTGCAGCAGCTCCGGCTCCAGGTCCTTGACCACACCCTGCGCCTGGGAGCACACGAACTGGTGTGGACGCGCCCGGGGATCCAGCCGACAGCACCGCCCGCCCCTGCCCCTCAAGGGCCCCCGGCCTTTACCTAGCGTCCCAGGGCTCCTGCCGAGAAGGAGGCAGCAAGGAGAAGGGATCACAAACGCCCAGTCAGACCCACCACACCGTCTGCGGGCTCCCTGGCCCAGGTCAGGCTGGCCCTGTTCCTGCTCACTGGCCACTACTGCCCAGGCCACCTCCCTCCCCTCCCCCACTGTGGGGCCTCACCTCCGGGCCATAGAAGCCCTTCAGCAGCCGCCGGGGCCCAGGCGTCCCAGGAGGCCCGAGGAGGTGGGCAGAGACCGTGCCCTGCTCGGAGCCGCCCAGACCAGCCAGCAACACCTCGTAGTACAGGTGGCAGTGGGTATCCAGGGAAAGCCACGCGTGCCCCGCGGCCGAACTCTTCACCGGCGGCAACACCAGGGCTCCCGCCAGCACCACAGGATGCGCTGGGTCCAACAGAAAAAAGGGGACAGGTGAGGAAAGAAGGGGCCAGTGAAAGATGTGACCGAGAGTGGACAAGGCTGCACAGTCCTGGCCTGGGCGCGGCTGCCCCTGACTCGGAGCCCGCGGGAACCAGGAGGTGACATCTGTGAGCCCAGGGCTGCTGAAGCCCCCATGCCCGCGTCTCCAGAGGCCAACCCAGAGCCCCGCAGGCGCCCACTGTCCTCTGCAGCACCCCTCCCTGCAGGGGCGTCAGAGGACCCCAGCACACTCACTGTCATGGCGAGCACGGTGCCCGCTGTAGGGAAGGGCGGCCACGTGTCCCCGCAGCTCTCCGTCCCGGAAGTCCTTGGTGCCCACGTTCAGGAAGAGCTCGTTCTGCAGCAGCATATGAACCCCTCGAGCACCCAGCCCAGGGCAGACACCCACAGCCTGGAGCGGCAGGGAAAGGGGAGCTCAAGCCACAGCCCACCAGATCCCCGAGAACACCCCAAAATTCTAAAGCTTTTTCCATTTCATGCCCCCAGGATACCACACACACATGCACACGCACACGCACACACGTACATAGCACACACACATAAGCACATGCACACACTCACACATACACACACACATATACATAGGCACATGCACACACACTCACGCACATACATAGACACACGCACACACACACTGGTACATGCACACACTCACACATACACTCACACACATACACAAGCACATGCACATACTCAAACACACAGGCACATGCACACACAGACGCGCACGCACACACACATAGGCACATGCACACATGCACACACACATAAGCACATGCACACACTCACATATATACACAGGCACATACACACACTCAAACACACACAGGCACATGCACACAATGCACACACACATGCGTGCACGCACACACACATAGGCACATGCACACACACATATACACACACTCACACATACACAATTATACTCATACACCAGGAACACAAGAACTTTGCAGGGGCTGGGCAGATGGCCCGATGGATGGACGTCTGTGCCTGAAATGCATGAGCCCCGGTTCCACCTGGGTGCCGCACAGTCCCCCAACACCACCAGGGTGCGACCTCACATGGGGGCCAGAGCACAGTATGGTGTTTAGGGTGCCTGCCTTGCATGCAGCCAACCCAGGCTCAATCCCCAACCATCCCATGTGGTCTCCCGAGCACAGCCAGCAGTAATTCTTGAATGCAAAGCCAGGAGTTACCCCTGAGCACTGCCAGGTGTGCCCCAAAAACCAAACAACAGAAAAAGGGGAGCAACCCCAGAGCACTGACTCAGAAGTGCCAATGAGGCCACATACACACTCACACATGTCCACACATACACATATACTCATATCCATATACACACACTCATATACAGGCATACATTCGCACATACACTCACACACACACTCACATACACACACAACCTTAAAAGCCCTGATTCAAGTTACTTCTCTGCCACTTCCTAGCCAAGTAACAGCCTTGAAGATAACTTATTCTCACTGAAATAAGTCAGAGACCCTGGGGCTGGAGCAATAGCACAGCGGGTAGGGCGTTTGCCTTGCACGCGGCCGACCCGGGTTCGATTCCCAACATCCCATATGGTCCTCTGAGCACCGCCAGGAGTGATTCATGAGTGCATGAGCCAGGAGGAACCCCTGTGCATTGCCGGGCGTGACCCAAAAAGCAAAAAAGCAAAAAAAAAAAGTCAGAGACCCTGGGCTGGAAGGATGGCTCAGTGGGCGGAGGCACTAGCATGGCAGGTGCCGGGACACCAGGTTGAATCCCAACACCTCGTGGTCCCCCAAGCACCTCCCCCTGTGGCCCTGACGGCCCCCAGCACCGTCAGGGTGGGCTAATGCCCAACCAGGCAGAGCCCGAGCAGCTCCACATTCTCTGTCCCAGCACTAAACTATCCAGTCTGGGTGGCCAGGACTGACCAAGGGGCCCCAGGGCCCCACAGCACCGCTTCCCAAGAGTGGAAAGAGGCACTCACTGAGAAAGCCAGGGGCTAATCCCGGGGTCGGCTGAGAGTCTGTCTCGGGGGACTGGCAGAGGACTTGGCCCCCTCATCTGATTCTCCCCACAAGGTGCCCCACAAGTCAGTGAGAGAGTCCATGAATGGGACACCGATCCTGCCCGTCTGGGCTGACTTCCCACAGAGCACACACACATCACACACAGTTCCTCATACACACATGCACATGCTCACATGCACATACATATACACACGCCACATACAGCCCCTCACACACACATGCACATGCTCGCACACACATACATGCACACACAAACACACACACCCTCACACACCTGCACAAATGTGCACACAAAACACCCACACCCCCACACCTCACCCACACCCCTTCATACACATACACAGACAACATGCACATGCACGCACACATTCCTCCCTCACACCACACCCTCCTCACACACACGCACACATGAGCATACACACATAACCCACACCACACAAATATGCACTCATACAGATACCAACACCCACACTCCCACACCTCACCACACCCCTTCACACACGCACACACACATACACAGACAACACACACATGCACACACACCTCCCTCACACCCACACCCCCCCACACACATGCACATACACACATAACCCACACGACACAAATATGCACACACAGATACACAACCCAAACACACACACACCCCTCACACACACAAGCATGAACACACACATATACCCATACACCCACACCTCCCCCACACCCACACAACCACACCCTCTCACACACACATGCAGACACACATATACACACCACACACATACATACACATACAGAAATATACACACCACACACACCCTCACACATGCACACACACATACATATACAAATACCCATACACCCACACCTCCCCCACACCCACACCACACCCCCTCACACACATGCAGACACATATACACACTACACACATACATACACAGAGCTATACACACTCTCACATACACACACAGGCACACACATACACACATGCTCATACACCCACACCTCCCCCACACCCACACAACCACACCCCCTCACACACACATATACACACCACACACATACATACACATACAGAGATATACACACCACACACCCTCACACATATACACACGCACACACACACATACACACACATATATTCATACACCACACCTCCCCCACATCCACACAACCACACCTCTCATACACACACACACACACACACACACACATGTACTCACACATACACACACATACCACACGCGGACACTCTGCCAGGACCTTTCCACAACACTCACCGTGTGTCCTCCAGGCTGGCCCCCGGTCATGTGGCACAGGACAGTGCGCTGGTCCCTCCGCTGGGGCTTGGTCTCCAGCGTGACGGCCACCACCTCACTGCTTGTGCCGACCACTTGCACCTGGGTGGAGAGGATGGGGGCGGGCACCATGGAGTGTCAGGGGGCCTGAAATCCCACACCTGTTCCGCAGCCCCAACTCCCACCTGGTAGATGAGGGAGCCGTTCCCAAGCAGCGTCAGGCTGGCCGCGCCTGCTGCACCCGTCTGAACTGGGTGCAGGGCATCGGCCCCGCAAAGGACACTCTGCAGCACTGCAAGGGGTGACACAGAGGATGGAGGGGGCAGTGTAGCACAGCGGGTAGGGCATTGCCTTGCATGCCGCCAACCCGGGTTCCACCCCTAGTACCACATATGGTCCCCAGAGCCCTGCCAGGAGTGATCCCTGAGTGCAGAGCCAGGAGGAAGCACCACCAAGAATGACCCAAACCCTACACACACACACACACACACACACACACACACACACACACATACATACACAGAGGGTGGCCCGCTTGGCTCTGGGCCACTCATCTCCCCCAGAATGCCTTCCAGGCACACACTGACCCTCCCCTTGGCACCTGTGCGGCCTCCTTATTAGGGCCCTGGTGCCAGTCGCAAGTCTGGCTCACCGTCACAGGCCTGCCGGGCAGCAATGAGTCCACTGATGCGTGGTCCAGCCCCAGCTGCCCTCTCCAGGGTCATCTGCAGCTCCCCCAGGGCCAGCCAGTCCATCTCCTCAGCTGTCAGGCTGGGCAGCACCTCGGCAAAGCCCGGCTCCTGGGGACGAGGCCGGGCATGGCAAGCCGCCCTGGGAGGCCAGCACAAGGGGGCAGCACGGGGCAGCACCCCACGACTCACCTGCACTGAGGTGTTGGCCTGGATCTCTCGCAGCAGCTGTCCTCGGTGGAGTATCTGCAGCCGCAGGGGAACCTGGGCGGGGCCTGCGAGAGCGGCACATGGGGCCACCCCGGGGAACGAGGCACCCCGCCACCCCGACCCACACTTACCTCCACCCCGGGGAGCGAGGCACCCCGCCACCCCGACCCGCCACACACCTACCCCCACCCCAGGGCTCCAGCAGTCCGCGGAAGAGCAGCAAAAAATGCAAGGAGTCCTGTGTGTCGCTGAGTGTGAGGAGGGCAATGCCGCCCGTGCCCGGCTGGGGGGTGCCTTCCACCGTCAGGATGGCACTGAAGGTCTCTGGGAGAGGAAGGACAGGAAAGGCCATCAGAAACCCCATCCTCTGGCTACCTGGTCCTCCCAAAGCTCAGGTCCGGGACTCCGGAGTGCTCACCTGCAGCCAGGGCTCTGTGCCGCAGGAGCGGCCCCCAGACCTCCCCTGAGGGGTGCGTGGGAGACACAAGGCCCACGTGCAGCTGCTCTGACCTGAGGAGCCGCAGGGACAGCCGTGGAACTGCCCGCCATACCCCACAGACCTGCAGCAGAAAAGCGAGAGCACCCCACTCAGCACAGAAGGAAGATGGGAGAGGACCCCCAGGCCCCTGGGACACTTAAGATGGAACCCGAAGAGGCTGGAGCGGTAGCACAGGGGGTAGGGTGTTTGCCTTGCATGCAGCTCCCCTGGGTTCAATTCCCAGCATCCCATAGGGTACCCCGAGCACCGCAGGAGTAATTCCTGAGTGCAGAGCCAGAGCCAGGAGTAACCCTTGAGCATCACTGGGTGTGACCCAAAATGCAAAAAAAAAGGAGGAGGGCCCTGAGGTACAGCAGGGCGGGTGCTTGCCTTGTGTGCAGCTGACCTAGGTTTGAATCCTGGCATCCATATAGTCTCCCAAGCACTGCCAGGAGAAATTTCTGAGTGCAAAGCCAGCAGTAACCCCCTGACCATCACCAGGGTGTTGGTGGAGACCAAAAAAAAAAAAAAAAAAAAGGAGGAGGAGGAGGAAGAGGAAGAGGAGGAGGAAGAGGAAGAGGAGCCCGGAGGTGGTATGCAGGTGGTCAGGACTGTGTTCTAACTCCAGCACCACATGGGGTCCCCCAAGCACCACTGGGCATAGCCCTAAGGGCCTCCAGCCTGGGGGGTGAATGGGTTTCCTCACCTCACACTGAGCCCAATTGGCAGAGAATTGCTGGTGGGGACCCATGGCCCCTGAGTCTCCTGAACACTTCTTGGGACCCTCCCCCCAAAAAAGAAGAGGGCCTGGAGCTCAAGGTGTGTGAGTGCAAACCAAGGCTCCATCATTTACTAGCGGGATCTCTTGAGCACAACACACGCTGCCCCTGAACTGTGGTGGTTCCATCTGTACAATGGGCTTCCATATGTCGGTGCCCAGCCTGGACAAGCATCGGTCAACAGCATCCTCTCACCAAGCCGTCCTGGGTCGGGGCGGCGGGGTGTTCAAACAGCACGCTGCCTGCGGAGTCGGAGAATCGGATCCGGGTGGGTCGGTCCAGCCTGGGATGAAGCGGGTGGTGAGGCCCGGCCTGAAGCCTCGGGCTCCGACCTCTGTGGGTCCTTGCTCCCTTCCTTCCTTCCTTCCTTCCTTCCTTCCTTCCTTCCTTCCTTCCTTCCTTCCTTCCTTCCTTCCTTCCTT
>JAOXYA010004036.1:0-14446 GCA_028565675.1 Sorex palustris | reverse complement strand
AGGGAGGGAAAAAGAGAGGGAGGGAGGAAAGGAGGAAGGGAAGAAGGAAGGAGGGAAGGAAGGAAGGAAGGAAGGAAGGAAGGAAGGAAGGAAGGAAGGAAGGAAGGGGAAGAAAGGGAGGGAGGGAAGGAGGGATGGAGGAAGAGAAGAAGAAACCGGCTCATCCAAAAGACAGATGAGGTTGAGATTCTCAGGAATCAGAGAGAAACCCGTCCCATCTGCTGTGTGACAAAATACAATCTGAAACATTCTCTATTATGCTACATAGCAGAAACATAGTAAAGTATCTTTATATTTAAAAAAAGATTCAACAGCTGGACTCGCAGAGTAAATGCCGGAGCTGGGAAAATCCCCCCACCTGGCCAAAGGTGCCCAGGACTGCAACCAGGAGGTGAGGGCCCTGGATGGGTGCTGGCTGGGGCCACCCTGCTGCTGAGGTGCAGACTTAGGGCTCGAGTGCTCCTGGAGCGGCCCAGCCAAGTGGGACACTGGTTCCTCATCGCTGAGTTTCTGGGCCACTGAGAAAGAAACTGGGTGATAAAACTGGGAGACAGAGGGCCAAGCACCTGGAAATTAATCTGGGGAGCAGGCGGGGGGGGGTGATAGGGACAGTCCCTGGTGCCGCTCAGGGCTGTGTGACCCTGCGTGAAACCCCGCACAAACCCCGTGTGCGAGGGCTGTGTGAACGCAGTGGGGTCTCGATGGAGCAACCAGGGCCAGGGAAAGTCCCCAGTGGCTGGAACAGCCCAGGGGGACAGCAGAGCTCAGCCCTGGCCTCCGGACCCCCATCCAGCCTGCGCAACGCTGGGGAGAGCGGGGCTCTGCGGGGTGGAAGGGCAGGAGGGAGGCTGCGCCCCTTTAGCAGAGCAAGAACAGGGTCTACTAGTGGGGAAGGGCCCAGCCTCAGAGCCACGGGGGCGTGTCCTTCTGGAAAGCTCCTGCCTGGGCAGGGCAGGGTCCCCCCATGTCCCCTGGGAAACTCACAGACAGCAACAGGGCCCGTCTCGCCAGTCCCGTGGGGAAGGACCATGGCACACTGGCACAGGGAATCCCCAGATTCAAGGTGGGACCCCCAGATCAGGGGCCTTGCTGAGCCTTCACCCCTGCACTCTGATATCACGAGGGACCCCAGAACCCGGGGGTCAAAGGCTTCCTGGGGACCTGTGCCTCCGACCTCTGACCTTGCCCACCAACCATGGACCACCACTGCCTGCTCCCTGCCTCCCCTCAACTACCTGGGCCTCAGCTGGCCAGGGGGGCCCAAATCAGGCTCTGCCTCTTTCTTGAGCTGGGGGCAGGGGCGGGGTAGCAGGTGCAGATGTGTGAACCCCAGAACCCCAGAGCTAAGGGCACGGCCGCACCCACAGGGTGCTGTGAGGGTTTGGTTGGGTGAAGCCACCAAGGTGGGTTCTGAACGCTGCCCCCCCAGGCTGTCGCTGTGACCACTGGCTCCCACAGGCCCAGGGGTCACGTCTGTCCTGCTCTCATAGCTCACAGGCAACCCCGGGGTGTGGGGTGGGCACCCAAGCAGATCCCAGATCCATCCAGGGCCACTTCTGTTTTTGTTTTGGGTTTTTTTTTTTTTTTTTTTTGCTTTTTGGGTCACACCTGGTGATGCTCAGAGGTTACTCCTGGCTCATGCACTCAGGAATTACTCCTGGTGGTGCTCGGGGGACCATCTGGGATGCTGGGAATCGAACGTGAGTCGGTCACATGCAAGCCCTACCCACTGTGCTATTACTCCAGTCCCACCGGGGCCACTTTTGATGGAAGTGGGCTGGCCTTGGGCAAGTCACCTCTGGGAACCTCGCTTTGCCTCAGGAAGGTGTCAGGACTGCCTGGCTGCTACCTGTCCATCCCCACCTCCCCCCGACACACACACCCCTGCCGGCCCACAGTCCCTGGGCATAAAAACTGTCAGGAAAGCAGGCACTTTGGCACGCTCCCCGTGGGCCAAGCACACAGACGCAGGAGAGTCCTAGCACCACATGCCCCTCCGGAGTGGCCGCTGGCCCAGGTAGGAGGTTTGGGGGGGTGGGAGAGCAGGTTCACCATGCCCACTGCACACCCACCAGGTGCAGAGAGAAGTGGCAGACCGCAGCCGAGCCAGACCCAGCGAGAGAGCCTCGGTTTCAGGTTTTGCTTCAGGAGGAGAAGGATGGAGGGGAAAGGCCCCCCAGGGTCCCCACCCCCAGGCCCCACTCCCGGAGGGCACTCTGCAGGGCACTTCGTCACAGTCTGCTGGGTGGGTCCCTTCCTCACAATATAAAGGTGAAGAAACCGAGGTTCTGAGGGGTCAAGTGACCTGTGAGTCTTCCCGTCCCCACGGCGCCCAGAAAGTGGTCCGTGGGCCTCACTCCCCCCACCTCCCTCAGGCCCCCGGGACCGAGAGCCCAGAAGTGATTGCTGAGATTCTCTGCCCTTATCCAGACGCCTCTATCTCGGCCCAGAGACGTCACCCGGTCATTATCGGCTGACGCGGACATGAGTAACGAGAACACCCACCAAACGGCCGAGATACCAGATATGGGACAGATGCTGACAATGGGCTCAGAGGGCCAGGGGCCCCTGGGATGGGACATCTCATCTCAGTCGCCATCCTGCCCCACCCCAGGGAAGAGTCTCCCGGCATTATATCTGAGGGGAAACTGAGGCCCAAGAGGCCACTCAGCCAGGCAGCGCCAGGAAGCCCCGCCAAGTGTCCTGAAGTTCCCAAAAGCTCAGGGACAGTGCCATTCTTGAACCACACCCAGGAATCCTATGACAGACTGGGGGGCGGGTGGGGGGAGGTTTGCAGCTGGAGCGAGTTCTGGATTTCTGGATGCTGCCTTGGAGTCTGTGCGGATGGTTCTAGAAGCTGCAGGACAGGTGGATCGGCTGTGCCCACCAGCGTGGGGGCAGAAGCATGGCCCAAGGGCTGTCCCTTGCCAGGCTCTGTTTTAAATGTTCCCCATAGCCCAACTCCCTGACATCCAGTGACGGGCCCCTGCGCACCAAACTGCTGCTGTGTCCACTCTAGAGATGGATCTCAGAGAAGGACATGAACCCTCACTGCCCGCTCAGGCTCTGGCCTCCAAGTTCTGAGACCACCCCCCTCCCCTACCCCTCCACTCTCGTCACTTCCCTGGATCTTCTGTGAAGGGCCGGTGACCGGAAGATGCTCGGCTTGGCTTTGTCTCACCTGCCTGCCAGGCTGGATCCACCCTCTCACCCCCCCAACCCAGCCTCTCTCCTTCATGTCCCTTCAGTCCCCAGGATGTTCCTTAAACCCACCTGTGAGGGGCTGGGGCGATAGTACAGCGGGGAGGGTGTTTACCTTGCATGCGGCCGGCCCCGGTTTAATCCCCGACATCCCACATGGTCCTCCTGAGCACCGCCAGGAGTAATTCCCCAGTTCAGAGCCAGGAGTAACCCCTGAGCATCACCAGTGTGACCCAAAAAGGAAGAAGAAAAAATAAAACAGATCGTGAGCCCGGCTGGGAGTCAGGGACAGTGCTAGGGACAGGGGCGGGCCCTGCCAGCTCCCACCATCCTGAGCCCCTGAGCCCCAGACCCAGAGTCCAGGCATCCTCTGAGAATACGGGGGCCCCAGTGGTCAGACTGAGTCCAGGCGGTTAGAACCAGGCTCTCCTGGTCCCCGCCAGCCCTGCACTAGCCTCCTCCTCCACGCACTGGCCAACACCCACCACCTCCAGGTAAAGTTTGTAGGGGTGAGCAGAGACAATGGGGCTTATCTGTCCCTCCTCTGCTCTTTATTCAGCTGGCCAGCCAGAACCGGTGTCTTTGTCCCCCTCTGGGCCATGGGGGCCACCAGGAGGACACTGGCAAGAGGCCCTGAAGATGGTATGAGACTCAGGGTATCTCTGGCCCTGGTCACTGACCACCAAGGTGCTCTGCAAAGCTCAGCCCATCACTGAGGTGGAAAAATTGGGGGATGGGGGGTGGGAGGGGTGGAGCTGGCCTGACTGACGCCCTTTTGCATCCCAGCTCCTGGGCAGGGACAGAGGAAACAACCCCAGGCCCGGCCAGCCTGAAAGATTCCACAGCCCCGCCCTGCACCCTGCGTGGCCGCGGCAAATGGCTCGCACCGGAATATTATCTGGGTGTATTTACGGTATCTTACTGGAAACCACAAATGCATTGTACTTTTTCTTGTTGTTGTTGTCGTGGGTTATTTAAAGCGCACGGGTCAGAGAGTGACACGAGCTGAAATAAATGATGATTTGGAAACTCTACAGATGGAAAAAGGTTGCTGTTGCCAGCCCCGTGGCATGACGGGCGCCGCCCCGCCCGCTGTCCCCACCCAGAGGAGCCAGGGTGCATCCCGAGGGCCAGCCAGAAGGACTGGGAGCCGGGAGCAGGTGTCTGGCTGAGCCCGGCGAAGTACCACGCACGTGGAGATGGACATGGGGGGTCCTGCTGCGGCCCCATCCCAGCCAGCCCAGGGCTTCTCCTGAGCGGACCACCTGCCCCGGGTCAGCCGCGCCCCCTCTGGCCTCCGCCCCGCCCCCGCCCTCAGCCCCGCCCCCAGGTCTCAGCCCCGCCCCCTCCAGCCTCTGCCCTCCCCTTCCAGGGTGCTGTCCCCTCCTTGGAATCCCCTTTTTCTCCAGCGGCCTGGGGACTGAACAACACCAGCCTTTCGCACGGCTGACCTGGCTCCATCTACAGCACCCCACGTGGCCCTGAGCCCTGCCAGGAGTGACCCTTGAGCATGAGCCAGGAGTAAATCCTGAGTCTCATGGTAGGGCCCCCCCCAAACCAAAACCAAGAGGAAAACAGGGCATGGGGGACCAGAGAGGTGGACTCCTATCCCGACCCCATTCCTTGAGGTCAGAAGGGGCCCAGAAGCTAAGGCCCCGCCCGAGGCAGGCCGCGCTCAGCGGGTAAGCGCCCCACGGACACAGCTGCAAGGAGCCCCGACATCCTCTGAGGGCATCAGGACGGCCCTCCGTGTGGTTCACATGCAGTGGGGAGGGCAGAACTCCTGCCTTAACCTGCGCTGTGACCTCTCCCCCCCGCCCCCCGCCTTTTGGGGAACTGAATCTCTGCAGGGGGTGGGGGAGCCTGAGGGAGCCAGTGACCTGTGTGAATGTGGATCCGTGTGCATGCCTGCCGCGTGGACCCGAGGAAGCAAACACAAGCACCGGAGACCCATCTCTGAGGATGGTGTCAGGAACTAAAACCCAGGATGAACTGAAGCTTGCACAAAAAAAAAAAATGCCAAGGAGACAAAAAGTCCTTTGTTCGCCTTGGTTCTGAGCAAGAATAGGGGAAGAATGGGTCTTTTTTTGGGCAAGATGGCGCATTGTTCAGAGATGGCAGAGAAAGTGGAGCGTCCCGCCCCTGGCTTCTGTCTGGCAGGGGCTTCGGACAGTCCCTCCCGGCAGAGGCTCGCTCCCAGCCCCACGTGGGAAAGGACAGCACAGAGGAGCCCAGACCCAGGACCCCAGGAGGGGACAAACAGACCAGAAACCCAGAAACGCTTCCAAGTTACCTGGTTTGTCCATGGGGGTGGGCGGGACTGAGAGACCCATCCCTGGACAATTCCTGACCAGGGCCACTGCCCCCGGCCCCCGCCGAACAGAGAAAAGTTTAGGGGAGAAGACAGCTGTCTCCAGAGGTCGAGAAGGTCATTTCTTTGGTGACAGTGATTTGTCTTTATCACCGGGGACAGGCGCATTTCTCCGAGTGCCAACATTCGGGTCCTCTTCCCACACCCCCTTGGACACAGGGGACAGGAACCCCAACGTCTTCCAGACACACCCCAATTCTGATCCTCAGGGTCCTGCAGGGCTGACTGGGTCCCCATCTCTCGGCCCCCTACACTCCAGGGGCCAGGGTCAGGGGGTCCTCAGCATTGGCTGAGTTGGTTCTTCCAGCCCGAGTTGCTGACTGTCCCGGCCAGATCGGTGAGGTCTTGGGGTCCTGCCAATCCCAGTGCTGACCTCACAGAAGGTTCTAGCAGACACCTGTGGGGTGGGTCAATGGATAAACGTGTGGGCAGTGGGCCCGGTTACCTGCATGAGTCACGCAGAGACTGGGAAGGCTCCTTCCAAGCCCCGTGCATGGCAACTGAGCAAGTGGCCTCTGGCAATGGTGCGGGGGCTGCCTTTGCCCCTACCCCCGGCCGCCTCCATGTGCTTAATGGTCAACAGGAGCCACGGACTCCAGGGCACCTGCATGTTCTGCCCAAAGATTTAGAACATGGAGGCAGCAGACAAACAGGTGAACCAGTGGGCGTCATCACCCGGGACCTTCCGGCTGGTCTAATGGGAAGTTACTGCTGGGGACCCCGGGCCCTGATCCCTCGGATCTTACGACTCTGAACACTGGTGTCATGGATAACGGAGGGGCGGGGTCATGCTCAGGGAGAGTGAGACCGGATGGAGCATGCGTGGCCTCGAGGGCTAGCCCCAGCCATGCCCACAGGTCAATGAGCGGGCTCGGGCACTGAACCCCTAACCCTAAACAGTTTCTCTCTCTCTCTCTCTCTCTCTCTCTGCTTTAGAGACCCAGGAAATACTGGTCTGCAGGGGTGAAGGGTGGAAATCCACTGGTCTACAACGGCGCTGCGCCACCGGCCACTATCCTGCCCGCCGCGACCACAGACACCACAGTGCCCCTGGGAGGGACCTCAGCCTTGGATGACAAGACACCCACCCCCAGCGTCCACCATGTGCCACCTCCCCCACACATGGGCCCCCACGCTGAGTGACGGCTTGGCTGACCCGGCGGAATGGATGGACACACACACAGACTCCCCAGGAAGGGGTGTCACACTGTAAGCCCGGGGTGTCTGGCGTCCCCCAAGACCGCAGGGCCAGAGGGGCTGACACTGCCCAGAGCAGCCCCCACCTCCAGTCCCCTCTAGCTGGTACGCATGCCAGGTCTGGGGCTGAGCCTCTGCCACCAACTCCCCACCCCGGCCAGCACTCGGGAGCCCCCAGACAAGCCACAGGACCACAATGCAGGTGATGGACGGGAGGAGTCTCTGGGGGGAGGGGGCACACATGAGCTGCAATCCATGGCAGGACACAAGAGTGTCCGGGTGGACAGAACAGCTCAGGCAGGAGGCCTGGGGGGCAGAAGGCAGCGGTGCAGGTGGAGGGGGCAGCGGGGAGCCCCCGTGTCTCTGGAGGGTCAGGACACTGTGGGTGCTTCGTGCTCAAAGCCACGGCGAGTCACAACACCAATGCCCTAGACATCTGGGGTGCGGAACTGGACACTGGGCCACAGCACTAATGTCTGGACCTTCTGGGATGCTATACTGGACATTAGGCCATAGCACCAATGCCCTGGACATTCTGGGGTGCTGAACTGGACACTGCAGGGGCAATGGGGGGGTCAGGGCAGCAGGCAGAGACTTCTGGAATTTTCCTGAAGATGGGATGTGCAGTAAGAGGTGGGAAGGAGTGGGGAAGAGAAAAGGGGGACAGATTTAGGATCGGGGTGGGGGGTCAAACAGCAGTCTCAGGTCCAGAGACAGGATGGCAGTTCCTCCACACTGCACAGCGCCGGGGATGAAGGCAGAGACTGCACCCCAACTCTCCCCGCTCACTCTCATGCCAGGTACCATGGGGAAGGGGGTGCCCCCCAGTGCTGGGGCAAGGGCTGGCACTGACCCTGGCCATGTGATCCATGGGCTGACTCAGAGACAGACAGGAACCCCGGCAGAGCACCCAGCATGGGGAAGCCCATACCCCATCTCCTCCTGGAGCCCGGGGCCTCCAGGGGTATGGTCAGGGAAGGGGTGTTTCAGCTCTGGGTCTGTCAATCCAGCCCCCATGCATACGCACCCGATACCTTGGGGTGCTGCCTGCCCCAGCTCTGGTGCCCCCACAGCCGCACAGTCAAGGGGAGAACGCTCAGAGAACAGGCCAGAGCAGGTGCAGGGAGAGTAGGTGAGTAGGTGAGTGCAGAAAGAGGTTCCAGACACACCTGGAGGCTGGGAGGCAGGAGAGGGCAAGGCAGGTCCCCACACCCACAGCCCCACCACAGGGGTTGTGGGTCCCTCCCCCACCAGGGGCTGGGGAGCTGGGGGTCAGAGCTGCCAGGGGAACCACCAGCACTGATTGAGATGGAGAAAAGGATCCTCCCAGGCCTGGCTGGTGGCAGGGGGGAGTGGTTGTTCGTGGAAAGGAAGATAGAGACCTCTCAGGGTAATAAACCCAGCCCAGCGGCCAGGGAAGCCCTGCGCGTAGGCTGCCTTCTATGCAGTCAACCCAGGTTCGATCCCTGGAACCTCACAGGGTCCCCTGAGTACCTCTGGGAGTGATCCCTGAATGCAGAACCAGGAGTCAACCCTGAGGACCACTGGGTGTGGTCCCCAAACCAAAACACCAACACAACGAAAACATCACCGGATGGCCGCCCAGTTCCGCTCCAGGTATCTGCCCAAGAACTCACGCGAGGAGAGAAGCGCCCGCCCCACTCACGGCAGCAGTGCTGGTAGGCGCCCAGCCTGCTCGAGTGCCCAGCGGCAGGGGCGGGGTAGAGGAGTGGGGTCCATGCTTGTGACAGGCCGTCAGGAGAGGAGAGCAGAGCTCACTCCCTACAGCCGCAGGAGCAGAGCCGGAGCGGGCGAGTCTAAGCGACATCAGTGAGGAGAAAGATGCAGGCGCAGACCCTCGGAGACAGACGGAGGGACGAAGTGGGAGGAGACACGGTGTCCCCGGGAACAAGCCCACGGACTCTGGCAACAGACTGAGATGACCGGAAGGGCGGGAGGAAGGGGACAGGGTTAGGGTCCACGCATGGTAAAGGGACAAAGGCGCCTGGGTGCTGCATATAGTGACTCTGATCTCCAAAACCCACAGATCCGGGGGCTGGAGCGATAGCACAGCAGGGAGAGTGTTTGCCTTGCACAGGGCCGACCCGGGTTCGATCCCCAGCATCCCACACCTGAGTACCGCTAGGAGTGATTCCTGAGTGACGGACCAGGAGTCGCCCCTGAGGATCACTGGGTGTGACCCAAAAAGCAAAAAAACAAACAAACAAAACCTCATGAATATTTCACGGTCCTCCCCTTGTTCATCGATTTGCTCGAGCGGGCCCAGTAACGTCTCCATTGGAGACTTTGTTGTTACTGTGTTTGGCATATCGAATACGTCACGAGGAGCTTGCCAGGCTTTCAGGGATCATTTCTATAGTTTCTTACCAATAATAATAACAACAACAAAGTCTAAAAGACCCATAAAATGGGGAAAGGAAATAAACAGACACTTCTCTGAGGAAGAGAAATGTATGGACAACAGGCACATTAAAAAAAAGGCTAATTACCCCTTTTTAATAGGGAAATCCAATTCAAGATAAGAATCATTTACTTCTAAGACAGGAGAGTTGAGGCAAGTGTTCTTCTCAGAATAAGAGTTCTAAGGTCATTTTGCATTGTTAATTGCAAAATACCATAGTACTGAATATATTTTCTCAGATTATTGCTAACAAATTCACAGCCAATAAGGCGTAAATGTCATATATTTTTAAAAATGAATCAATGGTGTAGTAGAACTGGAACATGTTCAAGGCAGCCAAGAGTTCACATATTTTAGGAATTTAATAAACCATTAATAAGGTTTATTAAAAAGAGTATCAACTTGAAATCAGCTGTGGTTGGAATATTGACATCACAAGAAATACCAAAGTCTCTCAGGTAGGGCTAGTTGTTAAATATTTTCCCAGTGTATACAACTTGGACTCTTGTGAATCTCTGCCACACAGAAGTAACTGTGAAGCACACCTGCTTAACATCACACAGAGAAAGCACATTAAAAGACAAGGAGAATTCTTTAATAGTTTTTGTGTGCCCTAAAGAATCTAACATATGTTATTCACATATTTGACTGCTTACTATTCTAACTATACTAATGGCCGGGGCAATAGCACAGCAGCTAGGGCATTGCCTTGCACACAGCTGACCCACGTTCGATTCCTCTGTCCCTCTCTGAAAGCCCGGCAAGCTACCAAGAGCATCCCACCCACATGGCAGAGCCTGGCAAACTCCCTGTGGTGTATTCAATATGCCAAAAACAGAAACAAGTATCACAATGGAGACGTTACTGATGCCCACTTGAGCAAATCGATGAACATTGGGATGACAGTGCTACAGTGCTACTATTCTAACTCTGGGCAGCACTTTTCATTCCTAGAAAAAAATACAAATATACAATTAGCTTGATTATTTACCATTTAAAAATTGTTGGTAAATAAACAATACACATTTCTAATAAAAATTTGACAAGAAACTTTTTTGAAATTCAAATGTGAACAGTTTGAAATAATGAGGATTGTGAGATGAATACAGAAAACAATGAGTATACACTTAATTCAGGGGTGGGTGAATGCTTTCTGGAAAAAGACTTCTGGAAAAAGCTGGCCCAGTTCTTCCCAGCATGAGTTTCCTCTCACCCCTAAGAAAGAGTCATCAAGATTTCTTAAAAGACAATGAACATATGTAGCACAAAGGAAGTAGGAAAAGGTAAATAATTAAGATCCAATTGATTTGCTAAATAAGTTCATATAAATTAACACATACATATTTTAACAATAAAGGCATCAGTATGGAAAACAAAATAAAAGTGAATTGAAATACTATAACATATTCATGCATCAATTTAACTATAGCTGAAGTGTAATATCAATTTATACCCTGAATTATAGCAAAGGTGAAACTATACTTGAGGGAACTACTTGAACGAAATAAGTTCATTTACTGAACTAATTTATTCAATTTTGAGAGAAACATAAGTTGAAGGAAAGACTGATGTTCACTGAGCCAAGAACCACTTCGAGAGAGAATCATTGAGAGTTCAGCTAGATGTCAGTTAGGCGATGGGAAAGATGACAAATTTTTGTAGAAATTTTAATCTCATTCAAAAAGCAATGTTAAAATAAATTTCTAGGAAACATTTCCCTGCAATATCTCAAAAATGCTTTCTTGTGATGACCAATTCTATCATTATATAAAAATTAACTACAAGTTGAGATAATATAAAGAAAGTAATTGTACCCAGCCAAGGTTTAATTAGATAGCTTTTGGCCTGATTTCCACTTCTCTCTATTATGCAACTATAATTAATTAATACATATAAGCTTCAATTAAAACCATAATTGTTGTACATGAATATCAAGTTATCTCCCCTTCCCATTTCCCACCTCCACACACTGACATCTGTAATTTTAGACAATGGGATCTGATACTCAAGCTGAGTTGAACAATAGATATAATAAAATTTAAAATTAAGCATTGTCTACTCTTTATAGACATGGATCATCTTTTATTTTCATCATGAAATAACAAAGGTAGTGCTAAAATTAACAAAGAGTCTTCTACCTAAACTATTCTTTTCACAGGCTTTGAAGATGCCTATGTAATGCTAATGAGAGCTAAAACTTGGTTTTATATCCAACCTAAAGGTGATTTTTTTTCTTTACATCTTTTTTTAATAAAAATATCAAAACAAACTTCCCAATGCTTTTGAATTCAGGAAGAATAAAAAGATGGTGATTCATTTTGAGTTCATAAAATTTATTTCAACCTTTACTCAGACATCTCAAACCAGTACTTTAATAATTAAAAGAAAGCACAGATAGTGAAAAGTGTAATCATTCATAAACCAGATATAATTATTTTTGAATATTTTTTCTTTATGAAGGTCAGATACTTATTGTGGAACTCAGTGTTCTTTTTCTCAGTGACTTGGGCCACCCAATGTGTGAGTCTCTGGAAGTCTACATTACAACTCTGTGGTCATATATATCCAGATGCAGACAAAATATATTCTATAAAGAAGAGTGAAGAATTAGAGAGGATGTACTATGACTGTATACTCACCTTCTGCCACAGAAGACTTTATGACAACTCATAACTTCATGGGACCAGAAATGTAAGGGTAGAGAAGTGGATAATCTCAGGGTTGGAGAAATGGACCTTTGACTTTAAGTCCCGTTAGATTGGAATACAAGAAAGGAGGAATCTGAGGGAACAGATTAAGCCATCCTTTATTGCTTGGTCATATCTAACAACTGTATAAACTCAGAATCCAGAGAAGTATGCTTTATTTCAGTAGTCTCTCAATCTCTGGAAGATTTGATATTTATTAGAAACTTTCACTTTTCACAAAATCTGTATTGATATAAACAAGCTAGTTTCTTTCTTTCCTGTTTAAAAACTAATTCTTACTTAAGAGAGAGAATTAAATGCACCAAATCTTCTCTTTTCAAGAAGGTCATGCAAAAACACTATCTATTGACATAATCTAATTCATAAATAACCATTTTGGCTGATCTTTATGAGCACATAACCAAAGGCAGGACATAACCCGAGTTTTCCCAGTTTAGTGCACTATCAATCTACCTGTTAGCCTACACTAGCTGCACTGAACATCTCAAATTTCACAGTGTTCAGCTTTTCTTCTGTTATAAAAAATAAGAGAGTTTGAATAGCTGTTGAAGTCAAGTTGTGGGACTTCTACATAGAAAGGTTATTCTGCAAATTTTATACTATGACAATTTCAACTTAAATATGGAAACATTGCACAGTTAACCTGTTCCAAACATCAATGATTTCCACAGAGGTTAGAAACCTTTATTTCACAAAATACCTGGATTATTCCTTCAAAGCCTATTTAAATTTTATTCATTTAAAAATATTTTGCATCAGAATGATAACTTTCTTGTATATAACAAGTGGTCAGTCATTACAATAGTAATTAGTTTTTTAATGGAAAATACAATTTCAAAGGGCTGGAGCAATAGCACAGCGGAAAGGCGTTTGACTTGCACGCAGCCAACATGGCCAGCTCAAGTTTGATTCCTCCGCCCCTCTCGGAGAGCCCGGCAAGCTACCGAGAGTATCTTGCCCACACAGCACAGCCTGGCAAGCTACCCGTGATGTACTCGATATGCCAAACACAGTAAAAACAAGTCTCATGATGGAGACACTACTGGGCCTGCTCGAGCAAATCGATGAACAATGGGAGGACCGTGACTCCGTGACCGTGACAATTTCAAAATCATTTCACAGTGTGATGAGAAATTATATTCAGAAATACCTCTTATATTAAATTTTATTCCTTGAACTCTTGAGAATATAAGGAATAACCGTGCCCCATAAGATAAATACAAAAATAAAATCATCTGTTTCCTTAAAAATCCTATGTTACAGTAAATTTGCCTATTAGAAGTATAAATTTTACTTACAAAGGATGAAATTATCTTTAAGATAAAGAGTATATCACCATAACCATGCAATCAGACCCCGTTCCACTGCTTCACTCGAGGTGCCCCAGAGGGGGACGGGTAGGACCCCTTCCCACCCCAAGGCACCCAGCCCTGAGAGTCAAAAACCTCCAGAACCCAGCTGCAGCCCTGCCCATGACCGCTCTCCAAATGATCAGGCCAAGCCTCTTCCTGCCGGGTGACCCTTTTCCTGGACCACAGCGTGGAACACTTCATAGGACATACCCTACCCATACTCTAAGAGTACTGTACCACATTTGATGGGAATCAAAGTTGGGGGCAATCAACCTTAGAGGGAAATATTATATTATTTTGGTTCTGCTTTGGGGCAGGCATTGGGGTTTGGGATGGAAACACCCGAAATATTGTGGTGGGAAAGTATAATGGCGGTGGGATTGATGTTTGAATATTAAGTGTAATCAAATATTTGAACTACTTTATAAAATAGAAAAATTAAAAAAAAAGATAGAGTATAATGAAGATGAATAATCTCCATATGTAAATACTACAAAATATTTAAATTAAATATTACTACATATTTAACTGAATTACATATTCTCAATGAGTGCCAAAGGAAATTTGCTTTTCATATTTGTTTACATACACACATATGTTACATACACACATATGATTAGTATGGTTAATTTTGTGACACATGGTGTTTTTTCCTTTCTGAATAGAAAATCTCAGAACCACCATGAAGGCAACTCTGGGAGAAACTCTAGGCCACCTGTCTCATGTAGGTTCTAACTCCTTTTTTTTTTTATTGACTTCCATGATAGCCAGCTTGGTGATGTCATACCACATTTATAAATTATCCAGAAATGAGAGATCAAACTAAAAAGATTCCTACCTGTGGTGTTAATGAGAGGGTTCTCAATTTACAGCACATTGCTGGTATATTTTCCTCCCTTAAACCATAGGAGGAGGGAGGACTCTACTTTCATCAAAATCACAATGGTCTCTAACTGAATTGGAGAATTTTGACTTTCAATACAAAGATTCAGAAAAAACATATTCATCATCACCTTTAATCTTAAAAAATATGATAGCTCAGTAACTTCAGTATAGACATCACTTGATCACTTGACTTCCCGTTAATCGTCGATTTGCTCGAGCGGGTACCAGTAACATCTCCATTTGTCCCTGTCGCATGCTAGTGTAGCCCAATGGCGTCTGTTCGCTCTAGGAACATGAAGAGCCTCAAACC
>JAOXYA010004020.1:0-14447 GCA_028565675.1 Sorex palustris | reverse complement strand
AGTTGCCAACCATCTAACTTCACTCCCATTCCTTCCCATTCCAGTCGTCGCATGATGTTCTCGAGGGTGGCACTGAATAGTTTCAGTGAAATGGTATCACCCTGCCGAACCCCTCTCTTGACATCAATGATTACTTGATTGATGGAAAGACTGGCAAGCTATTGAGAGTATTCCGCCCACACGGAAGAGCCTGGCAAGCTATGTGTTGTGTATTCGATATGCCAAAACCAGTAAGTACAATGGGTCTCATTCACCTGACTCAGAGGCTTCACCGACATGGCAGCACTGAGAAGAATGAGAAAGGAGAGGCCTGATAGTGCTAGGGGAACCATATTGGATGCAGGGGATCAAATCTGGGTTAGCTGCGTGCAGCGCAAACGCCCTCCCCGCTGTACTGTTGCTCTAGCCCAGTGTGAAGAGTTTTTATGGGGCCTTGAGGATTTGGCCAGAGTCCCCGGTTGAGTATTTAACACTCGATCAGAGGGCCAGAAGGCAGCAGTGCATGCTTTGCATGTGGGGTTCTGGGGTTCATTCTGCATGTCCTTTTAGCCTAACCAGGAACAAGCCCCTGGGGGTTGCCCCTGAGCACACTGGGTGTGGCACTCCCTACTCCCAAAAGACTCAGTCCGAGACTGTATCTGTATATAGGGAAGATGTGTCGCACAAGAGGCGAGGCTGGTATAGAAATAGCTTCACATGAAGGCCCTTCCCTTGGAATGGGCAGTAGTAGGAGATAACCCATGCATGTATATTTTATTTCATTAATTTCTTTTTGGGGGGGCAGGGGCTAGTACCTGGGATGCTTGGCCTGACTGTCTCCTGGGGGCTGATTGTGGTGCTGTTGGGACCCTGGGGACCTCTTGCATGCTTTTCATGTGCTCAGCCCCTGGAGATGGTCAAAAACTGCACTGGAACAAAATGGGAAACTAATACCCAAGGATAGTAGAGATAAGGACCAGGAGGATTGCTCCATGGCTTAGAAGCCGGCCTCACATGCTGGGGGAAATGGCAGCTCAGATAGAGAAGGGAGCACCAAGCAAAGGGTGTTGGGAGGATCCTCCCAGGATGGGAGATGTGTGCTGAAAGTAGACTATAGACCGAACATGATGGCCACTTCATACCTGCATTGCAGACCACAACACCCTAAAGGAGAGAGAGAGTAAAAGGGAATCCGCCTACCACAGAAGCAGGGGTGGGGTAAGGTGGGGATGGGGGAGATACTGGAAACAGTGGAGGTGGAGAATGGGCACTGGTGGAGGGATAGGTACTCAATCATTGTATGACTGAAATATAAGCACAAAAGTTTGTAAGTCTGTAACTGTATCTCACAGTGATTCATTGAAAAAAAAAACACTGCAGGGGGGGTTGGGAGAGGTGGGGTGATGTGTGTGTGTCCAGATTCAGTTTCAGCACTGTCCGAGAGATGTGGTGGAAGGAGGATGCAGACACAGGAAAACAAAGCTGCATTCCCATGGGCTTGTCAGAGGCAGTGATTGAAAGCCTTCAAAAGGTTTGGCTCAGGGCCCGTAAAACAGTGCACTCGCATTGCAAACTCCCAGCCTCAGTTTGGTTTTCAGCACTGCTCGGTTCCTCGAGCACCTCTGGGTATATTCCAGGAACCCCCTTGTACTCCCGGACTATGTAAGTGGCCCAGGAGGTCCTGGGACCACACGACTCCAGCAGTGCCCTGTCCTTGGAGCATCACATTGAACCTCCTGCCCAGCTGGCAGTGGTCCAGAACCTGAGCATCACTTCAACACCCCTTGCTCCCCCTCCAGCAGATGCTCCAAGAAGCAGGTGGTAACTATGAATCATTTCTCAAAGCACGTTGGCCATGGAACCCTTAAAAAAAGAGGGGGGGGGGTTGAGGTAATACTTCAAAATGGTGTTTTAAAAACTATGCACTGGGAAATTCTCTTACCAGTATGTGTATAGGTATTTAGAATGCCTGATGAGTGTCTGTCTGTTAATATCCAGAGATGGGATGAAGCTGGAATGTTGAAGGATGGAGCCAGGGATGCTTTGAGATTCTGGAGAAAGCCATGGACTCTGTCTTGAGAAAATCAGGTGCGTTTGCACCATGGCACACCTCTACTCACCCGCCTGTAGGTTTGCAGCTAGCTTCAGTGGGCTCCTCCATCCCCTCTGCTGCGTGCTGTGTCCTTGCAGGCCTCCATTCGCCTTCCAGAGCCTGAGCTCCCTGATCTAGGTTCTTGACTAGATGTGCACATAGGGCGAAGGGATAAGACGGTGGGTAGGGTCCTTGCTCTGCACGTAGCCAACCTGGGTTTGGTCTCTAGTCCCACACATGGTCCTCCAGGCCTGTCAGGAGTGATCTCTGAGTGCAGTGCCAGAAGTAAGCCCTGAGCCCTGTTTTGGGGTGTGAGCCCCAAACAGACAGAAACAAACAACAAACCCAAACCCAAACCCCTTGCCCAGGAGAGGCTGGAGAAAGAGTACAGGGTTGATACACTTGCCTTACTTATACCCCACAGCTCCCGTTTGATGCCCTGAACTGTGTACGGTCCCCACAAGACCATCAGGGGTCACTCCTGAGCAAAGAGCCAGCTTAGTGCCGGAGAAAGGCAGCCCCCAGCCTACCCTTTCCTCCCCATCCCTCAAATTCTCACATAAGATAAAGAAGTTTGTGTGGAATATGGCTTGTTGTTATCTTGGCCTTCGCTTTTCAGTGCTGAGGTTTTCCGTACGGAGGTGGAGATAACCGGGTGGGCCCCTCGCAGAGAGTGGTGGGTGGAAATCTAGAGGTTTCCTGTTTCCCCCAGAGTGTTGTGGGTACCATAAATAGGAAGTGAAGTGAGATCAGATGTAAAATAAAAGAGTAAATGCTTATTTTGTTGGACAGCCTCTGAAGGTAAGTAGAATTTTAAAAAAATTGATTGTAGTTCTTTGATTTATGATGTTGCTCATGGTGGGTTCCCATGCACCTAATTCCAACACGACACCTCTCCCCAGTATACCCACCAATGAGAATTGTTTTTTTAATTTTTATTAGTGAAACATCATAAGGTACAGTTGTAGACTTAGACATTTTTGTGCTTGGGTTTCAGTTATATGTTCATTTCAATTATATATTCAATTCAACGATCAGGTGAGATTTTTTTTAAATGTATGTAAAATCTCAAACTTGATAGCACTATAGTGTTTTGTTGGTGTGTGTGTGTGTGTGTGTGCGCGCGCTCATGCTGAGGATGAAACCCAGAGCCTCACATAGCAAAATACTCTTAATACTTGAGCTATATTATTGGCCCTAATTTATTTTGGGGAGCCTTCCTGTTTTGGGGACCATCAGGATGACACCCAGCAAGAGGCCCTTTGAGCTGTCTCCTTCATTTCTTACTGACATTTCAGAATCGCTGGGGAATATATTTTAAAATGGGGACTTCAAGGGGTCCGAGAGATAGTGCAGTAGGTGAGGTTCAATCTCTGGTACCCCATATGGTTCACTAAGTGCTGCCAGGAGTAATTCCTGAGTACGGAGCCAGGGGTAAGCCTTGAGCAAAGCTGAGGATGCCCCCTTCCCCCAAATAAATCAGGACTCCAAGCTGCCAAGGTGGAAATGCTGTCCCATTAGGTTTGGAGCCAGGCCCTGGTGGATTTAGGAACCACTACGCCCTTCCAGTTGCTGGAACCCCAGGGAGGCCCCCGAACCCTGTTCTTCAGCCTGTGGGCTGTGGACTGGTTGTGGGTGTGGAAATTTCCTGGTGGTCAGCTCCAAATCCCCCCCTAGCCCTGCAAATGCAGCAATTCATGGATTTTGCACTTGATAAAATTTGTAATTTTATGACATTGGACTTAATACATAAAACATTGTCTGCATCATTTTTGTTTCTGTCTTAGCCGTCAGTTGGTTTGTGAAGTGTTTCTTGTATTTCCACCCCCTCACCGCCTACTCCTGCCCCTGCCCGTAGGTATAAAGTCGAAGGTTGGAGAATGCTGCCATAGATTCGGATATTTCGGCTCTTGGCTCCCATCAGCCTGGTAGATGACATAGTCTAAAATCTGTTTCATACAGGTTGCTCACACTCCAGGAAAGAAAGAAAAAAAATAACCAAAGAATGTTCTTTTGAATGCATAGCTGGGCTCTGAGAAACCAGAGAAATCACAAGGGCTAAAAATAAAGGCTGGTGAGCAGCCCTGGAGGCATTACGGCTCTGGGATCCTCAGTGGGGCTCGACTTGCTCTGCCTGCGGGGATAGGATGCACCTACACATGCACACTTACATGCATGCATACACACACAGAGACATACAGACACACACACTTTCTGACACTCCTGTAAGTCCAGGGGTTGGTCTTCCATGTCAGGGGCAAAGGAAGAAAGATAATTTTTTTTTTGTGGCTTTTTGGCTTTTTGGGTGATGCACAGAGGTTCCTCCTGGCTCTGCACTCAGGAATTACCCCTGGTGGTGCTCAGGGGACCATATGGGATGCTAGGAATTGAACCCGGGTTGGCCACGTGCAAGGCAAATGTCCTACTCATTGTGCTATTGTTCCAGCCCTGAGAGAGAGAATCTTTTGCCGATTCTCTCTCTCTCTCTCTCTCTCTCTCTCTCTCTCTCTCACTTTCTCTCCCCCACTTTCTTTCTCTCTTGCCCTCTTTTCTCTCCCTCCCCTCTCTCTCCCTGCTTTACGTGTGTGTGTGTGTGTGTGTGTGTGTGTGTGTGTGTGTGTGTGTATGTACACGTACCGTAGAACTGAGTCTAATACTGCCTTCTATGATACTCATCACAGGTCGGGCCTCCCATGCGTTTGGTTTGAATTTATTCTGCTGAGTGGCCTGGCCACTTAGAAGTGAGGGTTTTCTGACCCATGGGCCTGGGTGACGCTGTCCAGGGTCCCAGAGGGGAGTGCAGGCAGTCTCCTGTGTGAATGACCCGCAGGCCAGGCCCAGATGGAGGAGAGATGGAGGGGTTCAATATCACTACACCGTGTCCACCCTCACCACCCAGGGTCCCCTCCCGTCCCCTCCTCAGTCCTAGCCACCCCACCCCTGTGGTCAGAGTCTCAGTCCAAGTCTTGGCCCTTGCCTTTGTTCCTTCACCCGCTGTGGGAAGCTCCTTATTTCGAAGTCCACTCCTAAGCTGACGTTGTTCTTGTCCATTCTCCTGGCCAGGCCAGGGTGCATGGTGGCAGCTTCCAGGGATTAGCATGTGGATGTCTTTGGAGGCCACTCTGGCTACCACGTATTGTTGCTATTATCATTATTTTTATTTTTGGTGGGGGCAACACCTGGCAACGCTCAGGGCTTCCTCCCTGGTTCTGTGCTAAGGGGCCAGGCGTGGTGGAGAACTGAACCAGAGTCAGCCATGTGCTCGGCGAGCACCGGAACCTGCTGTACCACGTTGCATAAATATTCTTTCGATCAATTGGTCGGAGGCACAGAGACAAGACACGCGAGAAGAATGTACAGAGCACGGAGGCCAAGGCTAATCTGGCTGGAGGTGAAGAGTGACTGCTAGTGGCCTCCTTTGATTCTATTTTTATCAGTTACATCCTAACGACTTCATCACAGAGTAAAACTCACTCACTAACGAGAGTACAAACAGTTATAGGATAAGCATTCATCAAAGGACCATCAGGGCATACATTGTCTTGTCAAAGCTATGTTGTTATGGTAAAAAAAAAAAAGTCAGAGGGGGCTGGAGCAGTAGCACAGTAGGACGTTTGCCTTGCCCAGGGCCGACTCGGATTCAATTCCCAGCGTCCCATATGGTCCCTCGAGCACTGCCAGGAGTAATTCCTGAGTGCAGAGTCAGGAGTAATCTCTGTGCATCGCTGGGTGTGACCCAAAAATTAACCAATCAATCAATAAAAATAAAAACCAAAACCATCAGAGGAAGACATGGAGCTGGACACATAGGCTCTACAGATCACGTTCTTTTAGTTGGTTGCACATAGGGCAAAGAGAAGACTTATACTGATACTTGAAGGTCCATCTAGATTAAGGATGTGTAAGAGAGGGGGAAACTGCTGCCTTGTACTGCCAAGATAATGTATGACCAGGTCGGTGTATGAGAGCATGCTGTATCCCTCCAGGTCATTGGACTCACAAGTTTTAGCTTGCCCCCTTCGTGTGAAAGTGGGGCTTCAGTTCTGCTTCCTGCTTGCAGGGCAGCACCCAGAGGCTCATCCTAATGTCCTGGCTTAGCACCAATGGTACCACCTCTCCGGCGCCTTTGCCTTAGTATAAGAATGTTGATCTCAACAAACTCCTAAAAGAGCTGGGAAAGGTTCCCCTGGTGGCCAATAACTACCAGTCTAGGGAAAGTTACAAATAAATCAAAAGTTTTTAATTAATAAAGAATTCATTAAATAATGATATAGTAATTGATAAATAAAAGTGCATAAATCAAGAAAAGAAGAGAATGAATATTTTTGAAGTACCCACTGAATATGAAATACTGTTCTGACCTCTACCTGCTGGGACCAGCCTGTTACTTTACCTAACTTTATTTGTTCATCTGCAAATTGGGGGCACTAGTGTTTGCCTCCAGGGCTACTTATGAAGGTGACTGAGAGAAGGAAGTATCTGATTCAGATCGGATGGGATGCATTGGCATTTATTCCTTTTCTCCTTCCTCCTTACTGGGATGAAGACATTTTAATGACAAAAGTCTTTGATCTCCATTTTCTTTTTCCAAGAAATTTTTTTTTCCCTTGAAGCAAGCACACTTTTAAAATTTTGCGTGGTTAAATTTAAATCTGTCTTTATTGTTACTTAATATTAGTGCATCATTCGGTTATTTCTGTAATAATTTGATTTGGGCTGCAGCTGCGTGCCTTTGTATTTTTGGCACTTTGGGAAGCATGGCGGGTTTCCTCAGGAACAGTCAGAATTACAGCTATTACTTACAGAGTAATGGAGATATAATTTTAACTCGGGGTGGGAGTCGTTGAAATGTCATGTGCATTGTTCATGATTCAGATGAGTAAGTCTGCTCGTCATGGATTGATTTTTCTTGGAGGTGATGCAGAGTGTCTAAATGCACAGGATCGTGAAAGCCTCTGGTTGAGATGAATAGATGCGACGAAGGTGACTTTTGAATTGTCACCCCTGGAGGGGAGGGGTGAACTCCCAGTGGCGTTGGGACCCGCGGCAGGCGTTGGTTTCTCTCACTGCCTGTGATGTGGCTCGTGTCGTGTCGGAAGCTGTCCTCCCACGGTCTCACTTGGTCTCACTCGCTTCCTAAGGGCTGTCTCTCTCATGCTCCCAACCCCCTCTCAGCTCCTTCTGCCTTAAAGGAAATATTAGCATTTTAAGTGGAAGCATTTTAAGTGGATAAAATCAGATCAAGTGCCCTGGCTCACACAAAGCAATATTCTAAACACAAAAACTGTGAAATTTGCAGGAAAGTAAAATTGTTCGCTTCATGCATCCATCCCATTCAGAGAAATTCACACTTTCAGACAGGCTTCTTAGAACCAACTGCTCCTGCCTGGCTGGATGAATTTAAAACTTACCGAGAAGACATTTTAAGGTGTAACCTTTGAGTATAGAAGCTTGAGCTCCCTTGCAGTGGAAACCGTCGGGGAATTGTGAACACCACTTTATCTTAGAAACAAATTCTAATACTTTAAAGATATTTTTCAGGGGCCGGGGATGTAGTACACGAAACTTGGCATTGCAAACAACAACAACAACAAAATTTATTTTGGCATTTGTGTATGCTCTTGAGTGAATTGGTTGGTTGGCAGGGAGATAAGGAATAGGTTGAGTGACATCATGTGGCTCTGGTCCTCTCGAACCACTGGGTGTGGCCCCATTTTTTAAAAAAAAGATATTGGTAAATGAGGTTAAAGGGTTCTACTGTAAGGTCATGACTGACGCTAGACTTTTTGGTGACAAGCATATTGTAATATACACAGATGTTGATATGTTAAGTATGTACATCCAAAACATGATGTTATATGTTACTTCAGTAAAACAGCAACAACAACAACAACAAAGCCAAAGTGCAAGTTTTGTTTGTAGGAGGCCTAGGTTTGATCTCTGAGCACCACTGGGTGTGGTTGAAAGCAACTAGGGGCCAGAGAGATCTTACAGCAGTTGGGTGTTTGCCTTGATGCGAGTGATCAGGGTTCGCTCTCTGGCATCTGAGTACGACCAGGAGTGATCCCTGAGCAGAGTCAGGAGTAAACCCGGAGCATTACTAGGTGTGGCCCCAAACAACCCCCCCTCCAAGAAAACAACAAAATCAAAATATTTTTGCTTCTCCATGTACACGCAAACTTTTAGAAGGGATTATGAAATAATTCATGGAATATTTGAACTATTTGTGACTAATCACAGGAGATATTATGGGATATAAATAGAAGTTGAGTCTTTGTCCAAGTTAGGGAAAAACCAAATGGTGTAAAATCTGCCTCAATGTTTGCGGCTTCAGGAATTTAAGATTGTATATTATTAACAAAGAGTGGGCCTGGGGCTCAGTGTCTCATCTCCTCTTCATTTTTCTCCTCCCTAAGGTGGAGATCGGAAGGTGCCCACACACTGCACATGTGTGCGGCGTAAACCCTGGAGTTGCTCTTGGTGCATCAAGGGCTGGGATGGGGAGCAGAATGTTTGGCATGGTGGTCTTGCTGGGCAGGATTCCCGCTGGCTTTCCCTCCCTCCCCCCACTTCCCTCCCTCCTTCCCTCTCTCCCTTCTTCACATCGAGCGGTACTCAAGGCTTACTCCTGGCTCTGCACTCAGGAGTCACTCCTGGAGGCTTGGGGGGACCATATGGGATGCCAGAGATGGAATCTGCTGTATGTAGGGCATGTGCCTTACCTGCTCTACTGTCATTTCAGTCCCTCCCTTGGTTTTTGTCCCACCATCCCCCCTCCCCCCTCAAGAGAACAGTGTGTGATTTTACCAAGAATTCTAATAAAGCAA
Organism: Sorex palustris; assembly: GCA_028565675.1. Taxonomy (NCBI): domain Eukaryota; kingdom Metazoa; phylum Chordata; class Mammalia; order Eulipotyphla; family Soricidae; genus Sorex; species Sorex palustris. Next base: position 5,549 of record JAOXYA010004020.1, on the reverse strand, counting down.
AAAAAAAAAATTTCATCTTAATGTCCTCTAAATTGTGCTTTGCAATTGCCCAAAACATTGAATTTCAAGGCTGGTTTGCTTGCTTGGTTTCTCTCTCTCTCTCTCTCTCTCTCTCTCTCTCTCTCTTCCTTTCTCTCATTGACTCGCAGTGGGATACACAGTACAAAGTTTTTCATGGTTGGATTTCAGTCATACAATGTTCCAACGCCCATCCCTCCACCAGTGCACATTTCCTACTCCCAATGTCCCCAGTGTCCCTCCCGCCACTCCCTTGTTCCCTCCCCACTCCCTCACTCCCCGCCTTTATGGCAGGAACTTTTCTTCTTTCTCCTACTCTGACTTTCTCAAGGATTTTTCAGTTGAATGACCCTTTTCTGATTTGACCATGTTCTCGTCAGCAGGTTCCTGTGCCCAGCAGTGGAGCGGCCTGTGTATGGCCTTGCTAGGGTCGTGCCTGTGCCATCGCTGTGCTGACCCCTGTCCATAAACCCGGAGCAGCCTCTGAAGGCTCCCTTTGCTTAGGCTCCTGGGAGGAGCGTCATTGGGGTGAAGGGTGTGCAGATTTAAGAGGGACTCTGGGTCCTTGTCACCAGCTGCTTTCTCCAGCCTGATCTCGGCTCTGAAACAGCCCCAGTGTTAGCCCTGGCTCAGCTCTCTCTTCCGAAGGAAAAGCAGAGGGGCCAGGAGGTGGCTAAGTGGTAGAGTACTTGCCTTGCAGGTGTGAGGTCCTGGGCGCACACACACACACACACACACACACACACACACTATGCAATTAAAAGGAAAACAAGAATTGAAACACTTGAATAACCTTACTCAGGGCTAGAGAGGTGATACAAGAGGTAAGATGCAGCCCTGGTTCCATCCTGGCATCATTTATGTTCCTCTGAGCACTGCCATGATAACTCCTGAGCACAGAGCCAGGACTAGCCCCTTGAGCATCCCCCAGATATAGTCCAGAAGCCCACAATAAACTCTACCCCCCCAAAAAAAACCCACCCTCACATGCAAATCATAATATCAGTTACAAGAATGCCATGACAGTCTTTTTTTTTTTTATTGGGATGGGGGGAATCATACCTGGTGATGCTCAAGGGTTACTCCTGACTCTGCACTCAGGAATTACTCTGGGTGGTGCACAGGAGATCATATTGGATGCCGGGGATTGAACTTGAGTGGCTGTGTGCGAGGCAAACAACCTGCCCATTGTACTATGATTCCTGTCCACACTAAGACAACCTTATTAGCACATAAATGACATCTGGCTTGTATTTCTGGTGCCAAGTAACAAAGTGCATATTCTAGAAAGGAATTGTCAGTGAAACAAAAGCAGCAGTATCATTTGTCATTCCACCTTTTTTGAGAGTTTTATTAACTGGTTAATTGTTTTAGTTTTCTTTTCTAATCATTAGAGTGGTCAAATACTTAGTTTATCAGCCATTTAATTTCCTCTCTGATGAGGGATAGTGTGTATCTTTCTGTTTGTCGGAGTCTTGTTTTAATTACAGACTCGTATGGAGTTTTTAATATTTAAGGATGTTAGTCTTTTGCTGTTTGTCTTTTCATTTTTTTATGTAATATGTTTGGCCCTCCAGATTCTTGATTGGATACAAAGATGCTTAAAAACATAATTTTAGTGTTTTTTTTTTTGTTTTTTTGTTTTTTTGTTTTGCTTTTTGCGTCACATTTGGCGATGCACAGGGGTTACTCCTGGCTCTGCACTCAGGAGTTACTCCTGGCGGTGATCAGGGGATCATATGGGATCTGGAAATCAAACCCAGGTCGGCCGTGTGCAAGGCAAACACCCTATCCGCTGTGCTACCTCTCCAGCCCCTAAAAGCATATTTTTAATGTTATAAATGTTGATGTTTCCTCCTTGCGATTTCGTGTATTATTTTGACACATGGAAAGTTATATTCAGTTCCCGCGTGGAAGCAAGAGTCATCGATCTGATTTTTTTTCCCCTACCTTTGAATGTTTGCCAATCCCTGAGCGCTTTGATTCTCATGGCGTGCGATTTGTATCAGAGGCGGAAGGGACTCGTAGTGAACGTCCTTTCCTTGTAGCTAAGCAGTGTTTGTTTAGTTACACAGGGACAGCAGGGCCGGCCCGACTGCTTTCCGGTCGGTACCAGATAACAGTGTGTTCTGACCACCCATCTCGTTGGAAATAGGGCGTGTGAAGGAGCACTGAAGATTCGAAGGGTAGAACAGCGACTGTGGGGGCTGTGCCTTTGGTGTCAGGTTAAAAAGTCATCATTTGTAGGTAGCCGGAACTTCAAGCGAAGGGAAATATCCTCAGCCCGATCTTTCAGATAGGACGCCTTCAGCTGTGAGTGACGGGAAACCCACGGTGATTTGATTCTGCTTACCCGGAAAGGAACCCTGTTATGGGCTGCGTAACTGGGTGAGCTTGGACCAGCTTCAGGCGTGTCTGCATCCAGGTCCCCGCATGGCCCTCCCTCCCATCCTTGGGGCCTCTCCTCCAGGTTCCTCAGGGTCGCCAGCTCAGGTCCAGGTCTGCTTCCTCTCAGGTGCACTTTGGGGAAAATTTAGGAGCACCTTTCCCTTGAAATTTCTTTCACATCCAGAAAGTTCCTTGATTGGGCTGATCAGTTCCCTTGGCTTTAGTTCATTGTGATGACGATCGTCTAGCTGGTGTCCTGTGACCGGCCCAGACTGACCCGTGTTGGTGGCAGGAGTGCAGGTGAGGAGTTGGGCAGACCCAGGTCACCGGGGCTCCTCCTGGGGTCTTCCCGAGATCACGCAGTCCGAATGTTGGGGAGACGAAGAAGGGGCGGTGGTTGGGTTAGGTGGGATTCTGCCATTGCGAGGAACTGCATCTCCCAGTGACTCTCCCAGTGGATATCTCACACTGGGGTGCCAGGGCCTCAGTGACTGGGCAGTTTCCATCTGCTGGGGTCTCCGCAGCACGCTTCCTTGATGTGTTCACAGGGGAGGGACGTAGGCTCTGCCAGACACTTTCACTCGCAGAGATGGGGGTGAGGGAGGGTTGGAATCCCGCCAGAAGGGGAGATTGGCCAAGTGAGCAGGAGATGGGGCGGCCACACCATGAGAGCACAGATGCCTGGGCTCACCGCATTACTCTCGCAGGCCACCTTGGGAACCTTAGGTGTCAGACCCGTGCCTTAGACCCTCCTTGTTTTTTGGCTATTGCGGGCTCTGCACTCAGGAATCACTCCTGGTGGGGCTCAGGGGACCGTATGGGATGTCGGGGATTGAACCCGGGTTTGCTGTGTGTAAAGTAACTGCCTTACCCACTGTGCTGTCTTTCCAGCCCCATCCCCTCCTGTCACTTTTAATTTTTCATTTGTTTGGGTTTTTTTGTTTTTGTTTTTGTTTTGGTGTCACACCCGGCAGCACTCAGGGCTTACTCCTGACTCTTCACTCAGGGATTACTCCTGGTGGTGCTTGGAGGGGGACCATATGGGATGCTGGGGATCAAACCCAGGTCAACCACGTGCAAGGTAAATGACCTTCCTGCTGTACTATTGTTCCAGTCCCTTCCCTTCCTTTTATCTGACTACTTCCTGGTGGAAGATTGAGAATAAGGAATGTAGTTGGTCACCTTTAAGAACTTCTGGAACTTTCAGGGCTGAGTGATTGGTCGCCTCTCTGGGGCCTTAAGTAATATTCCCAGACAGGATTTGTGCCAGGAGTAGCTAGTCAGCTTCTGTCCCACCCTCTGTCGTGCTCCAGGCCTTTATTAAGGGACAGTCCCTGAACATTTGGAACCAGTCAAAGGGGACACATTACTTGGGAAACACTGAGTGCTTCCCAAGCTTGGAGCCTTAAGAGTTTAAAAGTGCTTTCTTGGAGAGCCCGGGGAAAGCTGCGTGGCAGAGCGCCTAGGTGCAAGCATCAGGCTGTGAGTTCGATCCCTTGCTCTGCCCGTATTTTGTGTGAGATGCTGCGGCTTTGTTTATGGGATTCCCCAGGGCCACCACAAAGTACACAGACTCCTGTGAACCCCGCCCAGGTGTGTACAGGCCCCACAGCCAGGCATGCAACCTCCCATCAATGTCACAACAGAAGAAAAAAGGGCAGGGTAGGGAAGAGAAGGGGGAAATATCCTTGAATCAGAGCGGTGGCCTTTTGAAAAATTTTTTTTTTCTTTTTGGTCACACCCGGCAATGCACAGGGGTTACTCCTGACTCATACACTCAGGAATTACTCCTGGAGGTGCTCGGGGGACCATATGGGATGATGGGAATCTAACCCAGGTTGGCCGAGTGCAAGGCAAATGTGCTATCGCTCCAATCTCCAAGGCCCTTTTTTTTTTTTTTTAAATTGAGACAATTATATCATGTCTCAAGAGGATGCAAGACCTGGGACAATGCAGTGTGATCAGGATAGAGGCAGATGAACACAGTGGATGTCCAGCATGCAGCGTCTTTTTTCCAAATCATCAGTGGTTATATACTTTCCATGATCATAAAAACAATTTCCTACTGATAACAAAGTCACACAACACATTCAATCACATACCGTCACTTACTAGCTAGCTTGTTAACTACCATAATGCATCAAGATGAGGGCGATTCTGCAGTCAGATCCCAGACCTGAGCTCAGCCCGCAGGTACCATCTCGAGGGGCTAAGGCTGTCTCTCAACAGCTCTTTTATTTTGTATCGTGGCTAAGTGATGCACAATGGCAAGACTTTGATCAAATGAATGTTTAACACAACAATAACCAGCACCTGTTACAATAATGACCAATAATAGCATAGTCAGACTTCCACCAACTACATGAGTAATGCTCTGCATCCAGCTACAGGGGGGTCCATTCCAACCGAGGCAGCAGATATTCTTTCTGCAAGGCTATCAAAGGTGGAATCTGGTAATGGAGTGACAAATGCTCCTGTAACCCGTTGAAGGCTATGGCCATCTAAAGAAATATCAGTGGTGATTTCTTGCAAATGATATTTAATTTGATCCCACCCTTCTGTCATGTTTTCTGCCTTTACCTTTGCAATTTTGTTCACAGTGCAGCATTATCTGCCACTGCATAGCAGCCAATTGATCCCCTAACCATCGTTCAGCCCGTTGTAGTTCTAACTCCTCATCTGTATGAACTTATTGATTCCATAACATATGGGAAGCTTGAGTCCAGTACTGCACACTTCTGACAGCTATATGGGCTATCCCAGCAACAGCGGCTATGGTAGTAGTGGCAATAAGTCCTACCACAGCTGCAATAACCCAACAGAAGAATCTGTGTATTCTATATAACAGCTTTCTCACCACCTTGAAAATCATCTGGTGGCTGGGGATTCTTCCCAGCACCTATTCAGTTGTACTGGGAGGCAAATATGTGTGCATGCCTTCATAATCACAATAGAATCCCAAGTCTCATTAAAGGGTATAGAAGCAATCAAACAGGTACACAAAGAACATGGACAACAAGTTACACTTTTTTTTTTCTTTTGGGGTCACTCCCAGTGACACATAAGAGTTACTCCTGGTTCATGCACTCAGGAATTACTCCTGGCGGTGCTTGGGGGACCATATGGGATGCTGGGAATTGAAC